>JAVQJL010023580.1:0-31099 GCA_036024295.1 Nannoperca obscura | reverse complement strand
AGATAGATAGATAGATAGATAGATAGATAGATAGATAGATAGATAGATAGATAGATAGATAGATAGATAGATAGATAGATAGATAGATAGATAGATAGATAGACTGTATCTACTCATTTGTAAGGTCACAGAGTGTCAGTGACACAAGTCACAGTGGCCTTAACTTGGGGGTAAAGGACATCAGGTCGTCACAACAAAGGAAATGATCCCAGTGTTCAGAGTGTGCACACATACAGTAGTCAGGCATAGAGAGACCACCCAGTTCACTACATTGTGCGGAGTCTCTCTTGAGCGTTCCCTTGACAGACCTGACTCTGTTATACCTCCCCCACCGCATAGTGGACTCATTCTCATGACCCGACACTGTAGCCTACTGTCACACACAGCTCTGCTTTCAACAATGGTTAACACATGGCCACAATATATTGTATTATATATGATTATGTGACACTAAGAGGTCTAGTTTTGAACCAGTGTGGAGCTTTTGAACCTTTTTGGTCTTTAAAATGGTGCGGCTCATGGCCAACAGTTCTGTCTATGTGTAAGTCCATTAAAAGTAATTATTTCAAAACTTTTTCATTTAGTATTCGCATCAGCTGTTCCGAAGTTCAACCATATCCCACTTATTAAATCTTTAAAACATTTTGCACCACACTAGTTATTACACGGAGATGAGTTGTTACCCAGTAACTTCCAGCTGGAAGTGTTATGCAGCTAACTGAATGAACTGATTAATCTAATGTAAGCTTGCTAATGTGCGACCTGTTCAGAGTAAAGACTAAAAGATATGGAACATGGTTGACACATCTGACATAAGACTTGACTATAAGTCTAATGCTGTTAAATAAGGATTTAAATAAATTATATTTCACAAATATAACACAACATGGCTCAAATCACACAATGTTTTGCCTGTAATGTTGACTATGATCTTATGTTAGCTAGGTTAGCATGATCAGATAATTCCCACTCATTTTAAACTGAATTAATACTACTAACTGAAACACACATACACCATTTCTCTATGTGTGCATATATACATAAAACACATCCACTAATAAAAGATTTCTATTTAAGTTTATATTGTTTGCCCCCCAAAACTTTTGGAAGTTATGCTACAGCTATTGATGCTACTGTGACTTTCTGTATACATGGTTGATTGCTTTTTATTGGATGATGCTAGATGTTTCCTAGCAACCGATCTACACATTACGTGAGTCTTTACCAGCTAGGACAGTTCTTCAGGATAATAGTTATGCAGATTTAGTTTGAAAACTGCTAGTTGTTCCTAAGAACAGAGTAAGGACACAAACATAATATATTTAATGAATTCAGCTGCAAATAGTTGGAGCAACCAAGAAGAAGTAATATTATCTGTATTTCACAATAAAAGAAAAGCATTCATTTTCATTTTTTGTCTTTAATGTATTGTGTAACCCCTTTGTGGGCCCTGACCCCTAGGTTGGGACCCACTGCTATGAACAGCCAGAGTCATGTTGATCAATTCTACACCGAATATGAGATCAAACACGATTCTAATTATCATATAAGTGGTGAAGGCCAATAACACCCTGATATATTTGCTTACTTTACAATGAAACACTAGGTTCCAAATGGCAGTCTGGTGCATTCAGGGAAAGATGCAAATGAAGGAGAAGACATGCCCTTTATCCAGAATGGACAGGGTACATGTGAGTATTTCATCACTTCCCATATTGGAGCTCAGCCCTCAGGCAGACCTACAATGTATTGAAATGGTATTGGAGCTAAAAAGGACTTGCATGGCTGCCCATGACAGAAAAAGTCTAGGGCTCCCCTCCCCCTCAGCAGTCAAGACAGCTCCAGAAGGGATGCAGGATGCTTTTCAAAATGCTCACCCCCTTCTTCTTCCTCCTCCTCCTCCTTCTTCACGCTTTGTGTGTGTTGGTTACTGAGAAGCAGTCAGATGACTGCAATCATACAAACCCAGGATTTGGCCAGCAGATTACTCTGAAACACACTGGATTGTCCTTGCAAGGATCAAGCCCCCGTGGAGGCTCTCTTTCATCTGCTGTGCAAAAACCTCCTCATTACCGTCTATTCAACCTCTACATGAAGATTATTCATTGTATCAGAAACCGGTGGGTAGGGTTCCTCGATTAAAGCCTTCAGTAGTTCTTAGAATATTATTACTGTACAGGCTTTTGTGTCTTCAACCACAAAAAAAAGACAATGACATCGTTATAGGTAGGTAAACAAGGGTTTCAAATGTTTTATTCCTTTACTATCAATGGCAAATATAAACTGCTGCTCCACAATTCATTTTCAAACCCCCCCCACCACCACATTTGAAGTGATTTCTTTAGAAGACAGTGTCCAAATTCTCCAATTCTTAAAAACTAAGTGCACAAAACGCCCTCCTTTAAGTTATTGTTCCATAAACAGACACTTGACCTTTCTGGGGAGAAAGACGGCAGGTGACGACAACGAAGCTCATGAAGCTATGATGGGGGTGTTTGTGTTGTGTACTGCATGAAAGCACCGTGCCTGAGACCGTAACAATGAAAAGGAATGGCCTTTGTGATACATGTTGATATATATCATATACACTCACACATCATACACCTCTGTCAGGTCGTACCGGTGTGTCTGTTTTAAGGCATTGTTAGCCACTTTCTTATGCAGGGACAAAAATGTGCAAAAACCAAATATACACATGAACATGAGTTTCGCCTGATGCTGAAACCTGTAGCTTAAACAACTGGTCTGACCGTAGTCTTGTTCTTTGAAGAGATTCCACACCTGCTTCTTAAGGCAGATGCTGAGAGCACCAGGGTCTTTTTAGAGGGGGTGGCAGGGTGGTGGTGGTGAGGAGCAATAGATTCATGCGATCACCGACACAGCCACGAGCCCCTGCCTCGCCTGCACCACGGATGCCAACGCAGCATGTGGAGGAGGGAGTCACGTGCACACACACACGCACGTAAATTGGTGAAAGACAGTCAACAAGCCATGGATGGAAAAAAAGGAAGAAACAGGAAACTCCCATGGACAGACATTAATGCTAAAGTTAATACATGAAGTCTTTGTCAAGTGGACTTTTGTTTTTGCATTTTTCTAGTAAACAGAAACATAGCCTTACTTTTTTTTTTTTTAACCACCCACCCTCTACCACCCCACAAATCTCTCTCTGAAGACGGTGACAAAATAAACATAAACACACACTCACACATACTGATTACACACATGCACACACTGACACGTTTCTGTAACACACCTGCCCTCTCACACCTAATTTTCTATACATTTCCCCGTCAGTCCCCCTCATAGTGTAGCTACACAGTTCCTCTCCATTTGAAAAGGGTTAAACTTCACAAAATAATAAAATAAAGCAGCATTCCACACAAAGACTTAACATTCCTATATCTATTTTTTCTGATTCATCTTCATGCTTTAACTGAGATGTGCAAGTGGTGGATGCAGACGCAGGGAGGCTCCTCCGGCACTGTGCTGCTACGCTGCAGGGTTGAGCACGTCTACATTCGAGAAGCTGCAGTCCTCTCCCTGCCCGTGATGATTCTGAACCAAGAAAACAATGGGCTAACAAATCTCACCAGCTGTGAGCAGCCATTTTGTTTGAGGTTCCTATAGGCACAGAGATGGGCGGGCAGGCAGCACAGCTTTGCCAGAGGAATCCTCACCACTACCATTACGCAACCTGGCCACCAGGCTTTATTACTTGTTATTTCACATTTTTATCAGTTATTTTGATTTTTTTTGGCCTTTTATTGCCCCGTTAAAAGGGCAACGTGGCTTTGAAAACAGCTAAAAATAAGTATGATCAACCACAAAGAAAACATTTTTATTTTCTAGGAGCACCGTGCCGAATTCTGAACAGACACAAAAGCCTTGAGGCACAAGAAACATTTCTAAATATTCTATGGATTGACTAGTCTGTGCAAACAAACTACACATAGGAAACTCTCAATAAACCCCACGAGAAGAACATAGGCTATGACTAATTAAATATATTTATATATATATTAATCTATATATTTAGTATATCTAATAAATACATTTGCTGATAGACATAGATATCTTTCTGTAAACTATTTACATTAGAAGGTGTACATTTCTGCAGAAACAATAAATAGCTATGAAGGCAATGCAAAGGAGAGATAATCTGTGGTTTTAACATTTTGGTGCATTTCATATGTGAACACACAGAAAGATGCAGGCCTTTCTAAGTGTTCCCACTGAAAAGTTAAAGCCAGTCCTTGTGTTTCTGGGTGACTCGGCTTGTCTCAAACTGAACTCTCCCTTCATAAATAATTGGCAGGGACATCCACTCGCAAAAAGAAATAATGCTCTGAATCTCACCTGCCTGTCCTCTCCACATAATGGAATGTGCTCCAGTCTCTCGACTGCTCTCAGTAGATGGGCTCTTCTCTTCCCTATTAATACCTGGTGAACGGGGCAGTGAAGAAGTAGTGTACAAAAATGTACCAGCACCTGCCAAAATATACCAGCATTCGGCCTGGTGGCTGGTGTTTAAAGTTTCCAAACCTGCTAGTGACCCTGTCGTCTCCAGGCACACACACACATTATGATAAAAGGATGTTGTAAAAACACCACAGTCATCAGAGAGAGGCAGAAAACATCGAGCCCACCCCTTAAACCCTCCCGCATCACCCGGCCCCTTCACAATCTCATGCTGCACGATTTATTTATTTATTTGATTTTTTTGTTAGTTTTTGTGTAACTTTTTCCTCTGAATGGCAGGTGTGGACAGAAAATTACAGGGTAGTTATGAGCTTGCCAAAGACTGAGTACTAAAGGACGTATTGCTGTCGGCCCTGACACTTAAACACCACACGCCGTCTAGTTTTGTCCGTACGGCACAGGCAGACAGCTGGCATCTTTTTCCAAACACTCACTTTATCTGATAACATCACTGCAACAGCTGTAGTGGGGGCCTTTACGTTTTTAAGAGACAGCGTCTTTGTCTACAAAAGCAAGTTTAAGTGCAAAACACCATGCACAGGTGGGCAGAGCAGGGCCCAAAGAACGTCCCACACTTTTTGGGAGGACTCTGTCTCACTGGACTAGTAATTATACTAGGCGCGATGGAGGGGTCTGTGAATGTGTGTCTGAGTATGTGTGAAGTATGGCTGAAATCTCATAAGTGCTTCCCATGGCTCTTGAGGCGTAGAAAAAGAGGCAGTGGGATATTGTGTGGTAACATTCTCTGGCTGAAAGTTGTGTTTCTGTCTTTTAAAATCCTCGTTTGATTGGTGCAGAGCAGAGCAGGTGACACCCTGAGGACTGACCGCTGATGATGTGCTGGATGTGGGCGGCCGTCTCAGAGGTGTTGCAGTCTGAATGGAAGTCACCATGGGGACAGGATGTCCTGCGGAGGCCCGACTGGAGGAGAGGAGGGGCCTCAGACGTGGTCAGTCCTGGGAGGAAGGAAGGAAGGAAGGGGGTGAGGTCTGAAAGGGACCGGGGAGTGGTGAGACAATCTTGGGACGGGATTGGCTGAGGGGAGGGCGGGTTGGATTCAGTGAACAATGCGGTCTATAGGCTGAAGAGCAGCTGCTTGGCCGCCTCCTGAGTGTCCTGCAGGCGCTGCAGGCTGGCGCTGGAGTAGCCCTCGTCGCTACAGCTGCTGCGCAGGCTGCCTCGCTCGTCCCCTGAGTCGCTCACACTGCTGGTGCTCCACTCCAGGTCACCCAGCAGGTAGTCCGTCCCCTCTACATCCACGTCCAGGTCCTCTGTTGGAATACAAAGATAACATTGTTGCGTGGCTGAATAATAATTCACTACTCATTTGTCTATTCATGTTTGACTGAAGGTTGCGCAAACGCTCATATTTCTATTTGAATCTTTCCTGAGTAAACAAGACGGCATACGATCTTCTCACTCATTTGTTACTGATGATCTGACCCTGTACAGTCAGCAACAGAAGGCAGCCGCAACAACCTGCTGTAGGCTTTGTGTTCGGCTTCCCCTCCATCCTTGGGGGAATACGATGATACCTTGACAGTAATCTAAATGTCATTGTATATACATACATTAAATTAACGCTTCGCTGTGATGGCCATATTGTACAGGGGATCATTTTGTTCAGTGATATGGTTTCGAGCAGGCGTATAGTCCTTGTAATGAGGGATCATAGCCTGCCACACTTTAACATGGCACCCCAGAGACATCAACACAAGCATGTGCCACAACACTGGAATACGGTTTGCAGCACGTTACACAGATGTATTATTAGTTAGACTAGATATGGAGGAGCTATATGTCAAAATGTATGAATAATAAATAATAAAGTTGAAATTGTTAAGTTTAACAGAAACTCAAAAACAAACTATGAAAAATAATCTTTTCTGTCAAAAGAAGATATTTTGACTTATGTTAAGACGGTGGTTAACCTCAAGATAAATGGCTCTGGGGTTCTTTGAGCTTCTCACCACATTATGACATCACTTGCAATCTCTGAATAATTTCATATATAAAAAACCTTTCAAAAACTTGAAAAGACACAAATGACCACAGCAACATTAATTCTTACCAACTGTTGTTTCTAAATCATTCATGGGAGTAGAACTGTTGTCTTGTTCTCACCTGCTCCATCAACCATTTTATGGTGAGTGTCATCACGTCTGCATGGCTGTGTGAGGACTCACCTTGGTCAGAGTCGGACTTGTCGGACAGGGTGGAGCCGGTACTGTCCATGCGGGTCCTCTCCACCCCCAGCTGCTCCAGACGCCTCCTTAGGTGTCTCTGCTCCCGCTGTAGCTGCTCCACGGTGTGCTGAGCTCTCCTGTCGCTCTCCTCCAACCTCTGCAGGGTGCGAAGAGACAAAACGCTTCAGGAGAAGTTGTTGCTTTGTGTGCGTATGTGTTCTCTCAGTGGCTTATCTGACACATTTTGTCGCTCAGTCACACGCTGCTAACACACTTACCCACCACAGCACTCAACAAATTGCCCTCTTCACGCTGATTAGGCGAGTAGCAAACAAATACATACATACACGAACCTTGATATGATCTTTGGCCTTCATCAGCAGGCTGAGGGTGGTGTGCCTGTTAGCATCTGGTCCTAAGGGAACGAGGGATTTCAAGCGCTCCAAGCACAGCCGAAGATGTGCCCGTCTGAAGACAGAAGAGAAAGAACCGAGAGAGAGAACCTGTCAAACACCATCCGCTCTTTTCATGTCAGACACACACACACACACACACACACACACAAAATGTACTTGTATGTGATTTGTGAAAGTTCATTCTTGGCCTTGGAAATAGTAGTTTGGCAAAAAGTAAATAAGTAACTCAAGGTCCACTTCTTACATTTTTCTTCCTGGAGCTTTCAACCACACCTCAAGGTCTTCATCAGTGGAGGGAGTTTCCCCAGTTGTACCAGGTAACCTCAAAGCAGAGCTTCGGTCGCATGATGACAACTGATCCATCTCATCATGACAACTATCTGCTGATGAAGACCATGAGATGCATTTGAAAGCTTATGAAAAAAGCTAGTAAGGGGATCTTGAATGAAGATTTATTTTTTTGGGAAAAAATCTTTTGTTGTAATTGATGCAAGTGGTTTATTTATTATTAGGGCTGAGAATCATCTGGTATCTAGTCAATCCCTGTGCACTCTGGTATATTATTTTGACTTGTAAAGAAAAATTCAAATGGATACCTGAATCTATACCTACTTACTTTGTGGACTACAGACATGTTTTTTTAGCCGTGCTAGCAGCTTGGTTGTAAGAACGATAATTCTGTCGGTTAGCTGGCCACACCACTCACCATTCAATGTTATCTTTGCATATTCGACCGTTTCAATACTTAAAGCTGCAGATAGATTTTGAGCAGTACCAAAGACGTATTTAAGTTCCCCACCCACTACAAGACAACACTGATGTGACTTTGTGATCAATAGATATAAATATCAGCTAAAAAAATGAAATAGTAAGAATCATTCCCCAAACAATAGAGGAAAAAGAAAAACACTTAAATGTCAATGGGGTACTCATTTTCTCTATGAGCTACTGTACATGTATCATTATTATCACCCGTCACACACACACACACAAAGCTGGCAGCCTTGGCAGTTGCTATGGTCTGGTGGGTGTTTGTGACCACTTGACCCCACTGTTACACAACACACACACCAGCAGCTCCAGCCTCGGCGGAGTGTGTACGTGTCTGTATGCCTGTGTGTGCCTCAGCGAGTGGGCGTGTGTACGTCAGACTCTTCCTGCGGGTGTGTAAAAAGCTCGGCTGGGTGAGTTGTTCATTTAATGTCTATTGTAGGTAATCCTGATGCCAGCGTCACTGCAGGAAAGAGTTTATTCAAAAGATTGGACACATGGACGGGCACATAAATACTCTCGCCCCTTGCCCTTTTAAAAACACACGCACAGCAAGTGAATCTCACAAATGCACATATAAAGCAGTAGTCAGTGGCTGAAACCAAGTTTCTGTTTCTCAGCTGACTCCGTCCAAAGGCCATGCAGATTGCTATTACATAACATGGAAATGCCCTTGCATGCATCGTTCTGACATAATAAGGGATCAACAGGGCGAGCTAATGTGTGCTAAACAAGACTTCTGAAACAGCACAGGTCACATGGTGTCTGGAGTGGGAGAGAAACACTGCAGGTGTGGCTGTAACACACGGTCCTATTGCAGCAACAGGTTAATCTGGTTCAGTGCAGTGTGTCAATAGGTGAGTGTGTATGTGGAGCCACAGCCTTGTGTGCCCTCAGCCTATGGCACTGTGTCCTTATTAAATGAACAAGACTGGTCTGAAAGAACCCGTTTGGATGAATCAAGGTGAATGTGCAAGTCCAATTTGTTGCATAAAAGCAGTTGCCGCCGAGTCGTCCCTTGCAGTACAAAATAGGACTTGTGTGCATGCAGACTTCTCTGAGCCAATATTACAGTGGTAGTGGGGGGTTGCTCTGCTCTGCCTTTGCTAGCAGTGGATCACCATGAGTTATTACTATCTGGCTAGAATGCCCTTCTATCATCGAGCTACTGGTGGGAGAAACTGGCTAACGGCTATGAATGTTGGTCATAATTTTGACTTACTGCTGGGTATAAGGTGTCTCCACACACACGCTCACACACACACACGCACAGGCCTCAGTGCCATATATTATTCAGGCTGTCCACTGAGCTGCTGGATCAACTAGCACAGGCAGGATGGAAGCACACAGTGACTGGGGCTCAAACAGCACCAAAACAAAGAGAAAAGAAAAGACATTCATATTCTAGCCTAAAATGTCTGCCTGAGAAACAACTGAAAAATAGCAACAGTTTGATTTTTGCTTGGGGTCTATTACAACCAAGTGAAGTCACAGCCTGGTATTACAACTGTGACATTATTTTGGCCAAAAGCTATGATGGTAAAAGTAAGAAGAACAGTACGGAACGATGATAGGTTAGTATCTGGGGAAAAGGTAAATTAATCTCTGATCTCTACCTAGAATGGTTTGGGTTATTTGTATTATAAAATACACTCTATTTTCTTTTTAGTTCAGCTCCGAGGCTAACTATTATTTCTGTTATAGAATAAACTTGTTGCCACAAATGTCTGATCATCTCCAGTGCCTTTCTGAACCTGTTTGAGACTTCTGCAGAACTATGCACAATGACATTTTACATACCTGTTCTTTTCCATTTCATTGTGCGTAGACCTGTGGAGATAAAGCTCATATGAGAAACCACACATAATAACAGAGCCACTGATTAAACAGGTTTCCTCTCAAGACCTTACTGCAGGGGAGTGAGGGAGAGGCACAAGGCTGTGTGGGAGTTTATGAGCAGTCGGAACCGCAGACAAAATGAGATTCTAGGAAATAAGAAGAACATCCTGGTTATTCTGTTGCCTGAGGCTTGTTCTACTGGCGAAACTTGTGCTTTTTAAGGACCACGCTCAGATACATGATGAGGAGGCCAGGGGTAAACATAGAAACAGTAACTAGAAACAGAAGGCAGGAGCAGAAGCACACAGGACTATGCCCCTTCATATTGCCTGATTATCCACTCTGCAAGTTGTGCTGAGAGAAACAGGGGGTGTGAAGGGGGTGGGGTGAGGGGGGTGGATGGCAAAAGGCAAAGAAGATCTCTCAGCATTCTTTAAACACTCGTCTACCTCCACCTGACCTCCCAATACCCCCAACCCTAGTTTCCAAAGTAGCCTCTGCACTTTTGGCTAGGCCCACCACCATGCCATGGCCAAGACCCTCAGGGGACACACACAAATGTGTGTGTGTGTGTGTGTATGTGTGTGTGTGTGTGTGTGTGTCCCGCCCACCGGTGTGCATTTCTGTGCAGGACATACAGGCGCGGGTGACATAACAGAACTAGCAGAGAGATGATCCCACTTATTGCGGCTAGATTTCAGGCTCTGTGACACCTCTCACCTCCAGTCCTGGCCCCACAACCCTCTACCCTAGTGGTGGGCGATGACTTCAAAATTATATCACGGTATGTTTTTACTGTGCGACATCGGTATGATATCACAGTATTATAAAAAGGGATACACCACTCATAACAGTGTAGGAAATTAAAAGTATATTTCAGGGGAAACTTTTACGCCCACTGTCGAAAACATTAGGGCATTTCCAAAACGATGGGGGCAAAAATAGTCATTAGTGCATACAGTTACTATTTTTAATGTGAAATGAGCCCAAATTAAAATGCATAACATTACAGTAATCACCAGATTGTGCATGAGTAAAGGATAAGCATAGCATGCTTTTGCAATCATGTGGAATAAGAAGGCTACGTAATTTTAAAACACAAATCACAAACAGCAGGGACGCTAATAATATTTCTAATAAATATAGTGCATGGGGAATGTCGTTAATGATAGATTATCAGTGTGTTTTCATGCCCGAGTTGGGCGTGCCGGGCAGAGCTCCACAGGGCACAGCTTCCTGTCTGAACAGCCGGTTGGTTAACATGGGCACCGAAATGTCTGAACCCGCATTATGGTGGTGGTGATAGTTATGGTGGCGATAGTTATGATGGCGGTGATAGTTATGATGATGATGGTGGTGATAATTATGGTGATAGTTATGAAGGTGGTAGTTATGGTGGTGGTGTTGGTGACGACCTGGGATTGCTTTCTTTGTTTACAGCTGGAGATTTTTAATGAGGTAGGTCTGTTCCAGCAGCTACTTCACTGCAGATGGCCTCTGTCAGGCATTGTCAGACAAGTGTGAACAGCAGCACTGTTTGTAAGAGTGTGTGAGTTAGAAACGAAAATGCAAATTAAATGAATTGATCGAAAATAAAATTATGGTTTAATGTAGGATTACGATATTGGCCTAAACTGCTAAATATATTTTGGCAGAATGTGAGGAGGCTGGTATACCGCCCACCCTACATTATCTCTGTAATATATTACACATGTAATACTGAGTAATGATCTTTTTACTGGGAGCAATGTGGAATAATGTATGGTTTGCTCCAATTCCATTTCAGGACATTGCATTGGATCCCTGTTCTACCAAACATCCCCTCGGACCACACTGAACACATGACGCTGTGGGCTAATCATCAGTGTATATATTCTGAAGCCCAATCTAACTTATTCTATGCAGAAAAGAAAAAATACCTTCCCCACTTATGTATCAAGGTGACTGCCGAATGTGGAGATCCAGATGAAACTCTCCGGCTACCGGCAGCTTGCAAAGTGGCCGGCAAGACAGAGAAAACCTAGCTACAGCTAAAGGTTCTGCTCGGTTGCTGGTGGGGATTCGCTTGGTAATGACTGGTCAGGGCAACATCGAGGAAATCAATGACTCTTCTTATCAAGACTTATAACTCCACACCAGAGGTTACCAACATGTTTTGTCCAACGTACCCCTGCAGTCCTATCAGATGAACTGGCTTTATGGTGCTGTTCAGTGGTATTCTTTTGTAGTTTTAACTACTCTAACTAGTCTCTTCACTTTGAGTTTTGTCTTTTTTCCAGCTATAAAACTGAGGCATGTCTGGTGGTTATTGGGCAATAACTATACATCATTATTCAAATGTGTAATCTTGTATGTTGATTTTCATCCTAAACACAAGTATGTGGATATATTTTATCAAGTCATGAATTCTAAGCTTCACAATTTTCCACGTACCCCCTGGTAAATGCAGAAGTACCCCTTGGGGAACAAGTATCCCTGGTAGGGAATCACTGATGTAAACCTTCAATCTTCCCACACTGATCCCTGGACAAACACTTACTACATGGGGTCCATGGGCTGTTATCTCTCTGGGGGTCCTTGATGGAGAGTTTAAGAACCAGAATCAGATTATAATGGATCGCTGAATTGCAGCAAGAGGCTTCACGAGTGCACCTTTCCTTCGGCTCGGTCTACAAGATTCTTCCACATGAAACTACCTGAATTTTCTGTAATTTCCTGTAGCCTCATTAGCATGAACAACAACAACAGCAACAACAACACAGGGAGGTGGGGAGCATAGAAAGACTCCATTTGCCTGCTCAACAAGGATGGCATAATTTCCATAGCGCACTGTATTTCTGCTGTGTGTGTAGGGTGGGGGAGGACTCTCCATCTATGGAGGAGCTGGTGCTCTGCGCTGCCTGCCAACAGTTAGAGTGGAGCAGGAAAGATGCACAGAGGGGTGGAGGAGGAGGAGGAGGTGAGGAGAGAGAGAAAACGCAAGAGAAAGAGAGATGAGGGGGAGGGGGGAGTCACTACTACTGACACACACATACATGCCAGAAACACGGCGACTCCCCTCCCCCACTGCTCACACATCCATGCCGTGGAGAAACAACAGAACTGGAGGGGTTTGTACATACCGGGCTGAATGACTTCAGATACACACACCACTGTCAGCACTACATTTCACTATGTCTCAACAGCAACACTTATCGTGCCGGATCAATTAATAATCTGCTCTTCTGTGGCAGAAATCAACCCCCAACATCACACCAGACCATATCAAATCATCCAGGGTGAGCAGAAACCCTTATTAATCTGCTGTCCTTCAATGAGTAATAGCTGATGAAGTGCTCAGAGCTGATGAGGGTGCTGCTGCAGCTCAACATAACCTCGTACTTAATAAATGGGAAAAGTAAATGCTGGCGAGCTAAATTATGACTGGAAACACGGACCGACCTGCAGCAGCTAGCAGTCTACGTGACATGCAAAGCTAGTCCCACATTTTCTCCACCATGCAGGTCTAAAAATAAAGTGCCACCCAAGCATGTTAAGACATGTTCTGAGCTGGAAGAATGCACGTTCTTAGAGCACCTCACATCCTGCACCTTTTACTGTGGCAGAGGAAGAACGCATGACTGTGTCACTGTCATTGACAAAGCCCAACGGTCAGAGACTATCCTGGCTAACAGGCTAAACCAAATATTTGAGCAACATCAAGTTCCTTTTACAGAGCGGTATTTTCCGCATGTGTCAGGCGTCTTCCTGGTGCGATTAAGATCGAGGCTGCTGACTGTGTAGACTAGTGTACTGGCTAACAAACCTCATGTAGGTTCAACTCAAGTCTACAAATAATGGCAGGTTAACGTCCATTATATGACCTGGCTGCCACTCTGCTCTGTAACTCTGCTACATTGTGGCATTTCAATGCTGCTTCCCACCTGATATGGCTTTTACTGTACGTTTTAATCAACACTGTGCAGTGTTTTCGTCGCCCTTTTTACCCTTTACTCTTTTATCTTTCAGATGAAAAGAAGGCCCGAAGCAGTGGGTGGCAGCCATATGCCAGTGTTGCGTCTACTGAAGACACAGGTTCCCCAATGTCAGTGTCTATCTGAAAAATCTATTTCCATCAGCCTTTATTACTTCTTCTCTGTACTGGCTTGCCAACTTTTCTACCTCAGCCAAGCACAAAAATCTATTTTTGCTTTAATTAGGTGTTTTCTTTCTGGTGTTTCCACTCAATTCCACTAAATACAGGTGGACATAAACATACTCCATAAAATCTTTTAGGTAATATAGAATATGTATAATATAATATAATATAGAACGCTTACTCCAGTGCTGCCTCGGAACGTGGAGCTATTTCATCCTCTCTACTGGAACAATCAATGCACTCAGGAGCTTAATGTTCAAAAAAGCAACATGCCACAATCGCCTTATCAGTGTACATCCTGCACATGCTCTAACTCAAATACAGAATGGACATACTGCATTGTGCATATACAGTTATACATACTGAGCGCTGCAGGAATGAGTCCTAAAACCCAGAAAAGAGTTAGCATTGTCGGTCAGTCAGTGAGTTTCTGAATGGGTTTTTGGTTAGATCCCTAAAATAAGGTCTGTGGTTAACACAAGCTTAAGAGATTTTCACGCTTTGTTCTATGACAATATGTCAGTAAATAACTTACTGGTGAATTCTGAAGTTTTTATGTCTTTAAAAAAGGTGGTTGCTAACAAGTGGCTAAATGAGACTACAGAGGTTGTCAGGGACATTAAACGTCATCACACCGAACACAGAAACACATCTACTCGTCTGCCTTTACAGCATCGTTGTGTTTCTGCTCGCAAACAAACTATTCTAACTCAAGCTTTCAACAAATTCAGATTACAAGTTAGTAGCACAGTGGTGTTGATGTTGAAGTCATGTGACTGTGGTGTAGTTATCTTTTCTTTTTTTTTTTTTTTCATTTCTACATTCATCCTTCAAATATCATAAAAGCATTCGTGAAGATTGTCTTGCTGAACAAAACGTGTATCATAAACATGTGTTTGCCACACAAGTTGTTTTCTGCAATAATCCAAAATCCAATGAATAAAAAAAAAAAAGAGGGAAGAGGGAACCAAGGCAATGCTAACTTCCAGGTTGCTTTACAAAAACATGTCATCCCTGCTGCATCTACTCACTGCACACGTTGATCTGTGGGGAGTGGATGCAACACGAATCTGTCCCGATATGATTGATTTATGGAATTCCAGTTACAGACTGACTGTACGCTGCTGAGGTGACTGGATCTGTCAGGACCCTCACTAAAATGTCTTCTGCAGTCACCTTTACTGACCCAGTTTGCCTTACAGAGTGGCCATTCGCTCTGAGCCAGATTGATGTTTGCTGCTGTCAGTCACAAGCTTTGAAGACGACAAGGGGGAGTCAAAACATGGCCTCCACCCAACGGACTCACACGTACACATACAGCAACAGCTTGCAACATCAGAGGACCTTTTCTGTAGCGTCAGGCACAAATGAGCCATTAGGGCCTAGAGAGAATTAGGGCTGACAGGTGTCGACATTTTCACTTTGTGATTCTCTTTACAAAAACTAAATAGCAATGAAAAAACTCAAAACTGATACATAACAAAAAGGTGTGCAGGTCAGTGAATATCTGACGGATTAATCTATGCAAAAAACAAACCGTTACCTGCGCACTCCTAATGCATAAATGGGCTATCAGGACCTACAGCATGTATTGTTGACAGATTACCCGTTGTGCTTGATGTTATACAGCCCCTGACTTTGGGTGGAGAACCGACAGACATTCTTGTGGTCACTAACTTATACAGCTATAATACTGGTGTTACCGACTTCCCTGGCTCAGTGTCATGGCAAAAAAACATTATGATTACATACAATATATATATATATAGCCAATGATTAGGCTATCCTCTTTAGACCCTTTAGTCCTCATTTCATATTACTCTAGCTTAAAATATGTATAGCAGTGCAGCACCCCTCAAAATAAATGTGGTTCTGTCACCACAAAGTGCAAATTGTAAGAAAATAAGGTGGGGGGAATCCAGGGAACAATAGATTAATCCTGCTGCACTCACTGGAGTCACAATTTGAAGTGGAGATATTGTGAGCACATTGTTGCAGAGCTGAAAAATGACACAGTATGTATTTTCCTGGCCACAAGCAGTGGAATGGCCTTTACCTGCTACTTGTGTTTTTCTTGCTTTTGCTTTTCCTTTTCAAGCTTTCCCTCTCCCGGCTGCTGATGAAGGGTGGCATGGAGGCATAGCCGTGCTCAGCTTCTGCAAGCAAACAAACAACTGAGTGGGTCACATGTCCAGGTATCTGTCAATGCAAAATACAGCCACAGTGAAAAGAAGCCAAACCAGGAACAGGACGACTGCAAAAAGTGTTACATTTGATCTTGAGCCTTTTGGAATTCACTAGCAATGTCTTGTGGTGAAATGCAGCCATGCAATGAATGGGTTTCATGCAGTATCTTTATACAGTATTTTCTCCCCTCAGCCTGGACAATGATGTCATCTTGAACTGGAATAAACCCCACTAGCAAACCACAACAGAGCGAAAGGAGGGGCCTTCATGAAAACAATGTCTCCCTGCACATCTGACAACATTTGCCACATATGCATTCTGCACGTGTGTTTTTGCACATTTGCAGTATAATGCAATATTAATAAGCAGCTATTTTGGATGGTGGATGCATTCTGCTGCATTTTTGTGCAAAATCGGATTACTGCATGGCCCGATTAGTTCATGTAAAAATCAACAGGATTTAAGATTGCTTTAAAATGACAGGTGCATGAATTGGCGTGATTTGGGGGGGAGGGGCTGGCAGGGCATTGTACATTTCCAGAAACATAACAGACCGTAGAAAACAATACAATTACACTTTACCTCGTTCCCTGCGCTCAAGGTACTCGGCTGCTTCGATCAACATCTGCACCAGTCCGATCGCCGCCATTTTCAACAATAACACTGATAATATAACAATCCGACGAGGGATTCCGTGGCTGTACACAACCTGCTTCAGGTCCTACCAGTGGCTCTCCTTCTAACACTCTATTCTGTTTATTACTAGTTGAGAAGGCGAGAGGTAACGTCGTTAAAGAGTTCCACCTGCAGTGTATCAAACGGGGTATTTAAAAGTCGTGAATACAGCACCAAACTGTTTCAAAAGTCAGACTAGTCTCTTCCTTAAAGCTTGTTAAAATGTTTCAGGCAACGTTAAGGGTTTAATGTTAGCTGGCTAGTTAAGGCTGACTCGAGTCAAGGCTAACAGTTCTTCACCAGCTAAGGTTGCTTTGCCTTCTTTATTAAGCAAACTGTATGCGGAATATTGTTGGTTTTCTAGGTAGTTCTTCGAGAAAAAACGCGAATTGTTGACACAAACAAAACGAAAGGTCGGTTGACATATAAAAACAAGCCGAATATTGTTTGGCAAAAAAAAAAGTTGTCTGACGTTAGCGCTAGTGACAAGTTGCCAAATGAACGATCAAAAGTTCTTGCTAGCTCGGTTGGACCGTTATACTGTAACAAGCCAATTCAAAAACAAAAACGTTGACTTGTTCAGCTGTCACAGGCTTGCCTGGTGTGAAATGGATAGAAAAACGAGCTAGCTGTCTTAAAGTTCAACCGCCGATGTCATCCAACCTTATCGGTTCAGGGCTATGTGGCTGGCTAGTTTTGTGCTGGTTTATCGCTGATCACGCGTGATACGTCTCGCTGGAAACGCAGATAGCAAGTGACATCAACAGAGGAATGGTGAGTGTTTATCAAACAGCTTACAAAATAGTGGCTTGTTGATCTGGACGACAGCTAACTACTGTACTTCACCACAAAGCTTCTGTGCGCTGCGATATGATTGGGTACAGGGCATAACAAATCATGCTCCTATTGGGCGTTAAAGCCGTCAATCATAAAGGGTCGGCGCTAACTGCCACTGAAGGCCTGGTTCGGCCATTTTGGTTCTAATTCACATTGGCTACGTCATAATGGACTGTTCGTGCGCTACACACCCGCTCACCGTGATTGGTTGCTTTCTGATAAACTTGTTAGCTATTGGCCACAATGCCCACGAGCTAACGTGACAACGCCCGCTTCTGAGAGAAGACGCGCCTCTCTGTCAAGTTTGTTTCGCTGTGTATGGCAACGATTGGCTCCCGTGCTGTTGTTTTATTTCGTGTTGACAGATTGGCCAGATTCACATGCTCTCTTACTATTGGTCTCGTACCCCTCCCATCACAAAACATAGATCCGCGCAGGCACACGCCCACTGCTTTCCGAAATATGATCGCTTGCTAGCCTGCTTCAGAATGAGACGGATGCCCATTTTAAAGCAGGATAAAACCCTGGACCTACACTGACGACAACATAGAATGGGTTTATGTAAGACGTCCTTGGTTTGGGACTAAATTTAATCGTTGAATAAAAAACCAGCCCAATAGCATACACTTGTAGAGAACAGCAAATGGCACAAAATTAGGTGACACCAGAAGAAAAAATACAGAATAGAATACAAGCAAGCTAACACAACAATGCATACCAAAGTAATATCTAAGTGTAGGAGAAGTTGTATTTTAAAAGTCAGTTGGACTGGACTGTCAATTTACAAATGTTAAATGTCAGTGTAAAGTACTCATCAGAAAATGTTCCTGCACAGATGTAAGAGGCAAAATTAGAATCAACCATACATTTTTAAAACGCTTTTATTTCAAATGAAACCACATACATCTCAACATGTACTGCGTCCACAGTGGGCCTCCTATTAATACTCAGCTGTGGCTTACTTCAAGCACTATTATTTACATTTATGTGTTCACTCATAAAAAGGTAAATATATATAGAAGCAAACAAAACAGGTTTGAAATAACATCATCATCAAGGGTACTGTGAGGGGAGAATGGAGGGAAGCTTCTGGGATATCACAACAAGTTGTTGATACTTTCAAGCGATGAAGTCCAGTGGTCTGTTGAATCCACCTTTTCTGTTCATGTACTGCCTAAAAAAATATATATATATAAGAAAACATTACATCACTGTTACCCTCGCAACACTTGCAGATTACATCATCGAGCACCAATGGGAGAGCCAGGATGTCTGCATAGAAACACCTGCAGAGGTGATTGGCTACAATAACAGTGGTTGATGCTGAGAGGGCTCACTGCCAGGGGACGGAAAGTTGACGTTTTAACTCAGCATCCTGACCAACAACCAGGGTTCAAATAATAACAGATTGCTATATTATAAAACAAGGGCTTATCTCATGATCGTTTCCATGTGAAGCAGCATGATCAACAAGCAGCTCTTTGCAATTAGAAACGGTTTTGCTGTTGACGTACCTGTATTTCCTCTTCATGGACACATTGATAGCGTGTGCATTGGCTGATCCGTCACTTTTCTTCCCCTATTTGAAAACAATGTTACTGCTTCACATACAAAACATTACACATTACAGATCAAGTTCAATGGTGACACATTACTAATTAACAAAATGTAGAGGTCTCTGCCTGACTTCCATTGCTCATTTTATCTACAAAACTAATTAGTGAGGATCATAAGGAAGATAAGCCTTTAATATCTATTCTAAACTACTGGAAGAACTTCACTGTTAACAGCTGCATGTCCGATAGGATGTAAATTGCTAGCTAGCTTGTTGCTCAGTAAAAGCTGTTATTATTTTTATCCAAAGATAATTTTGCAATAGAGACATGGCTATGGAGCCAGGACAGTGACAATAATATTTGGCATCGAAATCAAAATGTTGCCATTTTATGACTTTATTTTTTAATGTGTTTTCTAGTGACAATGTTCTGATTTTTTGGTCCCGTTTCTTTTTTATGCTCCCTGGGTTTTTTTTATGATGTCAGTTTTTCAGTTTCATCTCTCTGTTTCTGTGTTGTCGTGGAGATGAGGGTTTGAGGGGAGGGGCAAGGTGAGTGTGACCCTTCACTGTTCCTGAACCAGCCGTCCTCTCCTCCGCTCACACACCTCTGCCTCTCTCTGCAGTTTGCTCACACAGAACCGGGCTGGGTTCAATGTAACTGACGTTATGTTAGTCTGGCAGAGGTCCGCTGGAACGAGCGCTCACATTTGCTAACACACGACAGCTAGCTAACGTCAGTTTACATCATGTTCGTACGTGAGCAAACAGCGGCAGACAAACAGACTTTGGTGCGGTTTGAGAGTTTCAGGAATCTCAAAGCCAAATTTTCTTTTTCAATGCCAAATATTACTGTCACTGTTCTGGCTCCATACATGACCTTCATCATCCCTCCAAAATAGTAAAACACATGTATAGTGACCCCATATAATCAGGAGCTGCCAACTTAGGTGTCTGATACTGCAGGCATTCGCCATGTATTTGTAGAAATGCAGAGTGGTAAGTTAGTCACATCAAGCAGGCCCACTGCAATGAATGCAATCAACAGTAGGCCTATCTTGAGCTCAGCTGTAGAATGCATTGAACTTTATTTGAAATAAACTGCACCCCCTTGTGGCTGCACAACGTGGGACACCATTGTGCTCTCACCTTGGTGGTGTCAAAGGAAGAAAATCCCATCAGCTTCATCATCTCAATTTCCTCTTCTGTTTTGCCCTGCATGTCCTCCTCTGTCAAAAAAAATCATGATATTGAATGTTGGCAAAAAAACGAAATAAATAAATGTTGCAAGTGGAAATGTGAAAATAAGCAGTGAAAGAGCCGAGCTTCCTCCTTGGTTTAAGGGAATTTAGCAAGAATGGACACACATTCTTCGTCTAATACCTGAGATCTGAATGGGCTTTGCTGGCTTGTCCTTGGCTTCTTTGCGGTCATCGTCACGTCTGTCTTTCTGTCTCGTAGGAGAGAGGGAGGAGGAGCGATGACGTCTAGGAGGAGACCTGCAGAGGGAAAACAAATAGGGCTGCAGGATGGGTTACCACGACTACTGAGGGTTTATTTGAGTCTGTTTTGGTCACAGATAAATGTGTTTGTCCTCAAAAGGGTAAAGAGAACCAGAAATGCACTGCAAACAATCAGAAAGACCATGTTTCCTATTAGAACTCAGACGCTGTGCGAATTGGGGATCAGTTGACTTGGGTTATTTAAGGTTGACACTACACATTTTACCAATCTAACTGGCACACTGCAAGCAAAAAAAAAATTAACAAAAGACTGGCAACTAAAAACAGAAACGGTGGAAAAAGAGAAACTATCCAGCATTTCAAAACTACAGAAAGTGTTTCCTCACCTCGAACGCCTTCTGTGAGGTGATCGAGAGCGGCTTCTGCGCCGGTCACGGTCCCGATCTCGTGAACGAGAGCGATCCCTCTCCCTTCGCCTTCGCTCACGCTCCCGTGAAGCTGAGCGGGAACGCCTTCTCTCTGCGGGAAAGGAGGAAACCAGATCATGCCATTAGCAGTGAACTGGGCATACTGGGATCTACACACTAACAATCTTCTCTACATGAAGGACTACCTGCGGTCACTGGAACCATGTGGGTCCTATCTTACGTTCCTCTTACAAGCACATGTAGAATTCAAATGAATGCCACAAGACTTATGAATTCATGCTCTACACTGTATGGAAATTGTTTTAATATGAAAACTGTCAAATGTGTGGACACCTTGTGTGAGCACAATTTGGCAGATTTAAGCTTAAACAATCCTAGGTACCCTAAACCTGAGACAAGATGATATTTATCTGTAGTCTTTGTCTCAAATGGCAAACAGGGATGCATGAATAAGGTGTATTGAAAGCGATAATATCAGATCTTTTACCACATGTACTGGTATATACAGAGTCTTAGTAAAAGTGCAGGAGCCTCAAAAAGAGTTAAAAACTACAAATCCAGCCAACTATCACTGAGGGCTTTGGAAGAGTACCAACATAACCTTACACTAAGTGTTGAGTTCACTAAACGTATATAAAGGTGGCAATGTTATACACAATGAGTGACATTTTAAGGAGCCAGGTCAATGTTAAGGAAAGAAAATAAGTTAAAATGCTTTATATGGATGTTTGCTTTCGCCAAATGTAAAAGAGAAAACGGCGTTATCAGAAGTAACAAGATAATCACAGCTACGTCTCGTTAACGCGTCCGTTAGCTATGCTAGCTAACTTTACTTCTAGTTTCTTACCTCGTCTTGGAGGAGATCGACTCCTGCTCCTGCCCATTTTTTAATAAATCAAATGTTACCCTCGTAGGTCAATTGTACTAAATAGAAAACAATTACTGATGAGAAAACAAAAAGAAACCGTGGGGTTGTTTGTATACCCTAAACGTTAATGGCCGCTACTTCAAAGCAGGCTCTTCTGTTGTCGCTTGTGGTTGAGGGAGCTTCCGGTGACCTGTCCGCAGAGGAGCGCCCTCTACCGGCCCGGAGGCTAGTCTCGCTGTGCGGTTGTACAGCGGTTGGCGACAGCACTGTATGCAGTTTAGGATATGGCTCAGAGAGCAGACATACAACATTCAGAGAAAATTATTAGAAGAGGAAGACAAAAGAAGTACTGATCATCCCATACTCCAGCTGCGGTTAATAATAATTAGTACTCAGGCTATTGTCAGCAATGTCAAAAGATTAATTAAATTAATAGCTTAATGAGGACTTTATGTAGGTGTAAGAAACTGTACCAGGTTGGCTCCAAGATGATGTTAATGTTTTGTAAAGTAATTGAATTGTAAGAAAATGATTAATAGAAACAAAATGGCTCATCCTAAATTTGCCTTTTTTAGTCGTACTTGTGTGGCATTCTGAAGTCTTCTCGGTCTCCAAGGCCAATTTAACATTTGATCAAAGTGGAAAGCGGTAAACACAGGAGAAATAAAATGAAAGAATATCAAGCAGAGAAAAATGTGTCTAGTTGGTTTTAAATCAAACTTGATCTTTAATGACTGATACATGGTAACCTTGCAACACTCACTTATACATTCTAATAAAAAATAAGTTAAAACAATGAGCAAACATCACACATCAGCATTTTGATAACAGCTACTGGTTAAAACTGAAAATAATTACAACTGTTAAGAGGTATTTTGCACACATACATTTGAAAGAAAACGAGAAAAGTGGAATGTTTAGTACCTTCAGTATCTGCTATTACTGGGTTTCAAACTGCATTGGCAAGCAACAAATATTTTATGCTTTAATCCTTTTTTGGGTAATAGTGGCATTTATAGCGGCTTGTGTTTTGTTGCGAGCCAGTATATTTCCCCCGCTTAATTTTTCCTTGTTCGTCCCTGCTTTAATAACGTCGATTGACAAACACCAGCATTCAGAAGAGCACAATCAGTAGCTATCAGTATATTTCTACATTGTCTGCACCTGTGCTCACAAAGTTTACCTGCAACATCTGATAATTAGAACTAAATCATGACTAGAAGATGCCGATGATGAACAAATGCAACGTACAAGAATGTCAATATACAGATGTCAGTGCCTATGCATGGATAAGGGGTGCATAATTCAAGGGAACTTAAATCTCCACCGCGTCTTGCAAAGTTGTGTATAAAGAAAATGGTATGAAACAAATTCTGAGCGGTAAGTGCACACTGGTAATCCCAGCTTTAGAAAGGAAGATGTCTGACTGCCTATACAGTGAAGTTAAGTAATGGTTTTCATAGCACAGCAGGTGAAAATAAGACGTGAGTAATACAGGGACTCTGTGCGTGTGTGTGTGGGTGTGAGACAGACAAGAAGTAGTGCGTCAAGATGTTGGTGTGTAACCGACCTGGGTCAAATAGTATGTGAAAATAATTATCAGTGTTTTTTTAACCTGCTTAAGACGAATCACCACATAGATCAAATCAGTGAGTACAAGTGTTACAGTATTTGAGAGTCAATTTAGTACACCACGTCTGTGAATGACATCTCTGTTTGAATAGGTCTGATGTGGTTAACTCATCTGCTACTCCATCACACACTAAGAAATGTTTCACAGTAGTATTTCACCAAGGTCTGGGCTGTCTGGACGCCTCAGGTTTCCACTTTCTCCTTCTGCTTCTTGCTCTTTTTCAGGAACGATGGTGGCTTGAACTTCTTCTTCTTCTTGGATGGGGACTTGGAGGGTGAGCCCTCTGGGGTACCGCCCTGTGGTTTGGCGGGCAGAGCAGCGGGCGTGGAGGAGGTGTCATTGGTTGAGAGAGCCTTCATCCCTTTCTCCAGTTCCTCTGTTGTCTGCTTCTCCTCCTCACCTCCATTCTGTATGGCCGGAGACTCGGTCGTTGCCTCTTCTGCTCAAAGTAAAAGTAGAAACAAAACCCAGAATATTCAGCAACCCGACAGAGAGCCTTGAGTGGGGCGGAGCTGCAAAGCCACATGCTAGACAGCAGATGAACATGCTTTCTTAATGAGGAGTGGGTTGTCATACTGTTTCTCTGTACTTACTAGTGAGACAAGACCAAAGCACCAGAAGTGTGCCCTATAAATCAGTGAGAAGCAACACAGAACAGGACAGACAGACAGATAGAGGGAGAGATCACAACAGATACAGTAGGTACAGAGACAAATGGATTTCTCTACATGGGCTGAAATGTGGCAGATGTAAGTCAAACAGTAATGACAATAGATTTGTACCAGGCATTGTGACTTACACTGGTTTACCAATAACAGGAACAAAATCTGCATTTAGCCATTTTCCAGGCAAAGCGGACTCACTTACCAGAGCCATTAATAATGCTATCAAGTCAAAATGTCTTTCATGAGGAAAATCAGTTGCACGTGCCAATAAACCCCCCATGTGACTCTTTTAGATATCGTAACATGTACCTGGGACCACCAGAGGTGAACGAATTCCCTTTCTACTCCACAGAATCCAGTTTCTATAGAGATGTGTAGAGATATATTTGTTCTGATGAAAATAGTTCTAATGAAAACTCTTTGCAGTGAGGTCTGTAGATTACCCAGAGGTCATCGTTATTCTGACACTGTAGGGATCAGCACTTTTAAGTGTTGTACCTATTGTATAATCATGGCGTCTCTAAGGTCTATATTTCTGTATTGTGAAAATTACATTTATATAAAACGAAAAAGAAAACCATTGTTAATTGTTAATTCCATATATCATCACTAATAGATGGTGCATTGATTCGGATTAGGACTTAGAAAAACATTCAACCTTCTATATTGTATTTTATTTATGTTTAATAAAATCTAAAACATTAGACGGTCCAGCTGTTTCTGAATGAGTGTTTGAACTAAACAGAGACTGCATCAACTGCACATGAGAAGGTGTAACACGGTTGGCAGAGAGCATTTGAAGCAGCAGAGGGCAGAAGCACACGAGTGCATGTAAGACTTGGAGCAAGCTGCTGGTCAGAGAATGCAGTGTGCACGGCAAGCAGAGCAGACAGTCAGCGCTGTGCCAAGCCTCACCTGAGAGAGGAGGGTGGCTGGGCAGAGGGCCCTTTGTGGGGGAGGTAGAGGGGGGAGACTCCTTGTCATTTGCCACCTCCTCCCCTACTTACACACACACACACACACAGTGAGGGTTCAGCTGTGCAGGAAGTTAGTGAGGCGAAGAGAAGTCAACAGTTTACACAAGTTTGCTTAAGAGTGCTGTGTGAAGCATTTTAACTTGAATATCTTAAGTAGTATCTGTATATTTTCAAACATCAGTTGAGGACACTATCAGCATCTGTTCTGCATTTTACATTTTGTAACACGAAACAAGGCTTAAGCAGGAAAACATTCAGTTCCTTACAATGATAGATGATGGACGGAGTGAGAACCTACACACAGTAGCTTTAAGAAGGTCAGAAGAAAGTGTGCAATGCATTAATAGTGAAAGTGAGGAGTAGCATTTTATGCTGCCTTTTCTACACTATATAGACAAAAGCATGCAGACAGTAAATCAGATGAATTAAAAATGTGGATAAAATAACTTAAAATGTACTTTACTCTTGTTTTTCTTTCACAAGCTCTTTTTCCTCTGTTTATTTGAATTTGCCTCACATTTAATCATGTATCTATTCCCCGTTTTCCCAAGCAACATTTCCATTGTGTGTCTGTGTGTGTCTGTGTGTGTGCATAACCCCTTCAGTGGTGAACACAGACTTAAGCAAAGAGATGACTGTGTGGCTAACAAGCTTACCTCAAAATAGTCATAGATAACTTGCTAACTAGCCAGCTAGCACATTAAGCACCAGCCTTTCCAGTTAGCTACCTAGCTACACAGCAAACTTTCGCCATGAAACTCGTTTCAGATTAATTGAAATGCCAACTCTTGGCACAACAAATCCCTGCAGCCTGGTTCCAAACATCAGAGTGGAGGCTGATAAAGCAGCAGGTTAATGCACATGGTTTTTGAAATGACATGCCTCATCAACATGGCCCGGGACCTCCCGATGACTCTGACACTGGTTCATCCATAACCCCCCCCCACCCATGGACACTACATGTTATATTTATGTTGTATAAATGCTGCTAGTTAAATTTATATTGCACTCATTGCACAGCTCTTCTTCTTCTTTTTATTGTTATTGTATATTTTCTATTTAGTGGTTTTATTTAATCTTTTTAAATAAAACCACTAATCTTTTTATTTTTCTGTATATATTGCTCTTGTTGGCACCCACGCACCAAAACAAATTCCTCGTATGTGAATACCTACTTGGCAATAAACCGGATTCTGATTCTGATTCTTCTTCTACCACTAAAGGGTTATGTTGCACCACAGTACATGTCACTGAGGCATCACTATCAGAAAGCTTCGTGTGCAGATCAAAGAAGGACTTCCTGTAAGATACACTGGTCTCTCTTCATTCATACAGACGCTTCTTCTGTTTTTGAAGTTCTGCTTCAGGTAGTTTAATGCACTCTGTGTACCATCATTAATGTGCTTTAATGCAAAACAAAGGAAAACAGCAGCTTCATTGAAAAAGAGAGATTACCTTCATCTGTGGGATCGATATTCTGGTCTCTGGATTCTTGTCCAGCATTTTCAGCAGCAGGTCTTTGAGATCATCTGAGATGTCGGCACTGTTGAGACAGAAAGAGAAAATTACATTTTAATTACGTTTTCTTGTCATTTAATGATATAAACAACAGCCACTGGGCAGCTATAGCCTTTTGACTTGATCTGGATGATTGGAGGAGCAGAACTGACTGTTCAGGTAATTCCACAGGTTGTGTCTTGATTTTCTGATGAAGACTGAGGATGCGCTCATCCATAAATGGACACTGTGAATGAAAGAGATGTCTCTGTTTCAATGGAAGGGTTAGCAGGTTGTCATTCAGGAGAAGCAACAGCAAACTAACAAAATCTATTTTTACCAAAGCACTCACTCACCACTCCAAAGACGAAGCAATAAAGTGTCACTCCCATGGCCCAAACATCCAAAGCCTACATGATTAAAAAAAAAAACACAATCAAGATTTTGTGTTATGATATTGTTGCCTCAGTGTACGGTAGTTAAAATCCACCACTGTACATAACAAAATTGATTTGGTCCCAAAAAAGAAAAGAAAACTAGAAAGGATCACATATGAAGTAAGAAAATTCTTTTTAAAACCAAAAAGCAATTTCATGCATTTCTGAAAATCATCCCCAGAGGGCAGCATTCAGCTAACTGGACCTTTACCTTTCCAGAGAAGTTCTTTCTGGTCTCCGAGAGCGCTTCTGGGGCGAGGAACGCAGGTGTTCCCACTGTGCTCGTCAGGAGGGCATCAGTGCCCTCAAACTGGTTACTCACTCCAAAGTCCGCTATCTTGATGTGTCCATCTTCTCCCACCAACAGGTTAGAGGGTTTGACGTCTCTGTGGATGATTCTCTGGTAATGTACTGTTGAAATGAACAGGAAATTATTACAACAACAATATCTCATTTAAGGAATTCTGCATATAGCAAGAGATGATGAATATTATCTTACAGTGCAACCATGATGATTTATAATGAGAAAAAATGAAGGTTGATTATTTCGGTGCCCTCCCTCTCCTTCTGTCTTAGATGACACTAACATGCAAACAACCATTAAGAGCCACTGAGGTGATGTGAAATGAGCATTGTAGATGTAGGACTTGGGTAAATGGCATTGAAAATTTGTAGGAGGAGGGATCTGTATACGAAAGAGCTTCATCTTGATACCTCGGTTATTTAATTCTAATTTAGACATTCACAACTCTGTATATAATAGTCATTTATCTCTATACAGCTAATTATGGGATATTATTGTTTATTAAACTCATTTTCCATCATTAGAAGGTTATGGTTGAACTGAAAAGTACCAGGCACAACACAATGCATCATTTTAAGTCTAAAAGAATCTGAGCAGAATCTATATTAAACGGCAGCTGATATTAATATCAATATTAAATCAGCTTTAAATCACAGTGATCTAAGAGAGATAGACACACAACACTCATCACCCCGTTTTTAATGCTCTACCATGCGGAACACAGGCTGAGTGGAAGAGTAACAGGAGGTTTGGAAGACTCACGATACTCGATGCCCCTGAGAAGATCTTGGAAGTAAAAGCGTGACTGGTCCTCGCTGAAAGGTTTATCTGTCGGCACCTCCATCACAGCCCTGAATACATAAACAGGTACACACACACACACTCACACATTTAGCAATCATAACTAATGAGATTGAGCTCATTCCAGTGTCACAATCATTACCATAAAAGAGGCTTAGCTTACCCTTGCTTGACCAGCTCAAACACTGTGACAGAGACACAGATGAGAATAGTGATGAAAGCTTTTCAGTTACCAAGACACAAACAAACTAAAAAAAACAACATCTTCTTAGATGAGATTCAAATAACTTTCTTTTATGCTTGCTTTATGCATGAGAGTGCTGTGTGTGTGTGTATGTGTTCTGAAGGCTGACTTTCTGGCCACAACATACCCATGTACAGATGGTCCTCGCTGGGGTCATCCAAAACCTGGCACCAAATCACAGACAAGTGGAAATTAGTCTAAACACACACACACACACACACACACACATACACACACAATAGATCATCTTTTGTATTCAGTAAAAATAAATACACCGTCACTCTCTATTAACTGTACATAGATTTTTTTCAGCTTAAGTTTTTGTCAGTCAAATGTCACATTCTGATTGTTAGTTTAGTTTTTTTTACCTTAATCTAATACCTGAAAGCCATGGATTGGATTTTAATTGTGGAAGATATTACAGATATCATGGCACACAATTCTGTTTAAAATGTGTTTAGGAAAATAAAAGGTTAAAAATAAATAAAAATTGCTTTTAACAGCACTCACCTCTACTAGTTTCACCACATTAGGATGGTCCAGCTTTTTCAGGATGGCAATCTCTTGATAGACCCGCTCCAGGGGTCCTTTGGGCTGAGGGGGACCCTCAGGGGCTGCTTTGGCTTCACGAGGGGGAGGTCTCCCTAAGAGAGGGACAATGTGGGGGGTTGCATGGGTTACGGGGGGGGGGGAGGATAGGACAGATAGAGGAACAGGATAGGACATCAGTATTGTTATGCAGTGTTCATGTACCACTGGATGGTCATGAGAGACTGTGCTCTCAGCTGTGTTAACCATCTGCCCCTGGCTCCAGACTTACGTGGGAAACCTGCCTGCCTCATCAGCCTCTTCTTGGACAACACCTTCATCGCCTACAGGAGAGAACAGGAGATGGAGTCGGATGGGGGGAGGATAAGAGAAAGTTGGAGAGGGGGAGGGAGAGCCAAGTGGGCGAGAGATCCAGAGAAAAGATGAACAGAAAGGTAGACAAAAAAGAAGAGCAAGACCCAGCGGAGTGAGGTGAAGCATTTCTGACCTACATTTAAATCCCAGTGCTTTAACGATTATAAAAGCTAGACTTACAAAAGAAGACATTGGTGGTCCGTGCTGCCAACCTTGGTGCGAAATGATCGAAATTGTAATGTACTTTGCCTCGTCATTCCTTATCTTTAAAGAATGTCTCCAGAAAATGTCAAATAAATCCACTAATAATGATGTTTAGCTGTTACTCGTAAAATATACTTGAGGTAATATGTATATACATTGAGACAAATTTGTGAGTTTTGGACTACATAAATAAAAGTTATGGATTTCTGGGTATTGTTAGCTAATTCCCCGTTTTATTTTGAAATAAAGAAAGCAAACACAAGTAAACTTTTGCCCCATTTTCAGATTGAACATATCACAATATTAAGGACACACACAACAAATGTATGGCAAACACATTTCAGGGCTAAAGAAACACTGCTGGTCTGGTCTTTTTTCATATAAAGTATTAAACTGGAGAAGTGGAAAAACAGGGATAGACACAAAATAAAAGATGCCTCCAAACATCTTATCCAACAACTTATTTGTGACGTGCCAGATCACAAAACTTAAGCAGTCATCTCAAATTTACTTAAATACCATGTGAAAGTTAATGGAACCCTGCAAGTACCAGGATAGCCCATACTCATGCCATGCGGATGTCTAGCAAATAACCAGTCAGATCTTTACTGACCATTTCTTGATCAGTTACCTAACTGACAATCATCTAGGTAGAGTTGAACTAAGAGCAATGTGTGGTGGCTACATTGTTCCCTGTTCAGGGGCAACAGACATTTTAAATAAACTCTAAATTTTATTTAAACTCCACTGTGGGAGGCTGCAGGACCTGACGGTGCCTGTGCCTCTCAGCTTTGTGGAGTACTGCAGCATGTCATTTCTGAGAAGACAATTTGCAGCGGGAGGGACAGTGGTCATGGTGGGGCACACAATTTCTGAAAATATATAATTTGAATCGATGTTAAACTGCTATTGCAAACATGCCAATGCAACTATAGACCCTTTTAAAATCTGTCTGATATCTGGAAGAGGATAGTCCGAGTCTACTGGCATAGTGCAAAACAACAAAACAATATACTTGGGAGAGCTGAAATAAAAGGGGGGTAAAAATAGCCTGCCAAGGCGAACATAATACAAATGATGAAATAGCAAGATTTTGCCCTAAAAACGCCTATTAAAACTAAACATAATACGCTCCTGTTCACAATGTTAAGAAACAAAGTAGTACAGTCGCTAAGAAGCTCTAAAGTTGACTGGCCACTATTGCAAAGTGTTTCTCTGTGACTCAAATGAACACTACTCCATTGAATGTTGCAGTTATTTAATATTGGATGACGTGGTGTTGGAGCTGCACTTTTCAATCTTGACATTGTAAAATCATGCGGTCCTCCTCTCTAAATGATCTACCTTCAACTTCTCTCCAGATGCCCTGAGGGTTTATGAGTCTAAAAATTGCACCTAACCCACTGTTTAACAAGCTGGTCACAGGCAGGCAGTTTAACCTTGAGGCTACTAGAATCACTATATAGACACCATGAAAACCATCATATCATCAAACCGCCAAATACTGGAAAAACATAACCTCCTGAGCTGAGAAAACCTGATAAATCATGCCAATCCTGTATATGCCTTAGCTGTAAAAAGATTCATGG
>JAVQJL010023567.1:0-13950 GCA_036024295.1 Nannoperca obscura | reverse complement strand
CTGTTGTCAGACACTCTTTGCGTGTACAACAGTTGGTCCTCTCTGCGCAGAAAGCTTAATAAATACTCAAAATACTTTGTTGTTTCAGAAGGTTTTCATTTTCCAGATTTCCACCACACGTGCTTCTGTTTCCACTGTCGCAAATTTTGCCCAAATGATAGAGATATCTTTTTTACAAAGTAAGGTTTAAATAACCGGAAAACTGCATTGGAGAAAGACAAGGGATTCAGCAAGCACGCATCTAGTCAATGCCATTTGAAAAGTGCTGTAGCCTGGTCACAGATGAAGCAAAGGGAGGCTACTGAGGAAACTATTGCAAACCTCCAAGGACCCACCCAGACAGAAAAAAAGGTACTGCATTAAAAGAATTGGAGAGGTAGTGAAGTTCCTGGCAGGTAATGAGATACCGCTTCGTGGCAGTCTGGAAAGCCCACGTGATAAGTAGGATTTTTCTGCAGGGCTCTTCCTCAAACTGGTTGAATACACTCTGGCAAAGGATCGCAAACTTAATGAAATTATCAAAAGTATTCCTCAAAATGCAAAATACACATCCAAAACAAAATACCTGACACACTGGCTAATTTAGTATTACATGAGATCAAACATATTGTTAAATATAAAAAAGCAGATCATGCAGGATTTAGCATTAAAAGCAATGGAACTAGAGACAGATGCAATGTGGAAAATCTTTTAATTTTGATGCAGTTTGTCTGTAATAATATTCCAGAGGAACACCTAATTGGTTAGATGCAGAATTTATGAATATTCTTTGACATCTTAACATCTTTGACTCCGGCTACAGTGCAGATGAAATCATCAGTCAATGCTACTATGGGGCTGCTGTCATGAGTGGGATCAGGGGTGGTGTTCCAGCCCTGCAGCAAAAGAAAGCAGGGAAGGATATTCCATATATATCCACTGCTATAGCCACCAGCTGCACCTAGCAGTGGTCCATGCAATGCAAGCAGAGCCATGTGCAAAAAATCAGGATCCTATTATCAGTATCCTGTCAGAAGACAGTGCAGCAGCTGTGGATATCTGCACAGAGGCATCAGGGCTGTTGACGATGTTGATGATGTTAAGGAAGCATCATTTCTTTCAAACAGGAAGATTTCTCCTAAAAGTGCTTGGTGCCTGTACGCTTGCAAATGCTTACAGGCTCATTCTGTTGACTTGTGCTGTGCTGGGGAAGTAGTCAGTGCATCTCTTCAGGCTCTGAGGGAGATGAGAGATGATGAGTCATTAATCAGTTTTGCCACAGAAGACCCGGCACCACCAGTTAAAAGAAAGAGGACAATGAGCCTACAGCTCACAGTTAGTGTTGTTCTGTCCACTGTTGGCCACGCCCAAGACTCCATGACTCCCAGCCAGTCTCTGAAGAGGGCTCTTCTGAATATCTTGGACAGAGCCATTGTAGAGATTGAGACCAGGTTCTCCAGTAGCAATCTTGATCTTATGAAAGCAGTGAATTGCTTTCTTCCTCAATCCCCCTCTTTTCTGGATGTTGTCATGTTGACAATCTTTCGATTTTGCCACTGGCAGCGATGTACTTACCTATAGCACTTGTGATTCATCACCAGCCCTTACAAGTTGGACGAGACTTCTTGTTGTTTTCGATCATGGTTCTATGCACTTTATGTAAAACTCTTATTTGGAAGTCACTTTGGATAAAAGCGTCTGCTAAATGCTTAAATGTAATGAGATGTCTTTGAGATGCCATTATGCTAATTAGTATTTTCCATTAGAGAGAACTATGACAGGAATGTTTGCAATAAAACAAGCAAAATAACTACTCAGATTGCTCTCACACAACAGAGACAGAACCTGTCCTCAGAGCCTGATCACTGTACAGTGTGTCATGAGGTTGTTGCCATGTGTACCATATGAGAAGGACAGGTACGAGCTCCACGACGACCATCTTTACCAGCAGTCCTCGCTTGTGCCGGTCCCTCTTGGAGACCATTTAGCAGCACCAGCAGTGAGTGTGTGATAATGATGACCGTAGTGCAAATGATAATGAGCATCGTGACTGGGAACCTGCTGAGGTGTCTCCTTGCTCAGTGTAAGCTGATTGAGGCAGTAGTGGGCATACTGGTGGTGGGCAGCTTTTCTTGATTAACCAAGACGAAGCCAGAGAGTGACGGCATAGCAACAGCTGACATAGTGACTCAGACTTGACAGTGACCAGTGCTAGAGAGAAACATTAAAATCATGCCCGAGTGTGTTTAGTGGTGTTTGTTCATGCTGCTGAAGGATTTTACTAGAGAGAACAGTTATAGCAACAGATAATCCACGGCGCTGAGACCAGACTTGTTTGTCTGTCTTCTCAGAAGTAATTCAATTACTGCACAACAAGTCTTAAGAACAACATCAGCACTTCTGCCTGTCATGACATCATTAAAATAGGCTTGGACACAGGGGATTACAGCGTGGTAGTAGTCAACACTGCGGACACCGACACAGCCACCATAACAAGGCTTTGTTATTGTCTCCAGCCCAACCAAACCTCAGCAAAAAAAAAAGTTGTTGTGTGTCAGCGCTAGTTATACTGTATTATTTCTGTGGAGAGAATTGCAAACGGACATTTGCTGTATGGTCTCTGTGGGGTAATATTAAGTCCACTGAAGCATAGTATAGCTTTGCACAGCAAAGGATTAGTGGAGTTTACTGTAAAATACACACTTGTTATTGAGACAGTGGGATTGTGGGAATCTGCTGTGTTGTCTTGAAAAAGTCACTCCTGTCCCAGCCATCAAATACATGCAGATATGTACTGTACATACAAATAACTACTTCAAGCTCATACAAATACACAAGACTGTACTGATTACTTTGTTTGTGAGACAGGCAGACAAGCGATGACCGTATAACCAAGAGGTAGGGCTCAGACAGATTAGCAGGAGGCTGGTGGCTAACTTGGAGTACCCAGATTTCTCCTGGCAGAAAGCAGACAACTCGGAGCTGAGCTAAGGCTGCAGAGATGAGCTCATCGGATGGGTTTTAGCTCAGGTTAAGCCTTCTGCCACCTGCTCTCTTCCCCCACTGACAGCCTCAGGGGATCCAGTCACCGCCTTTCATGGACCACCTGTTGCCTGTTACGCTCAATGGGCTTTTCTTGTCCTTGAGTGAGTAGTAAACAGGTTAGAGTTGTAGTGAGGTGGATTTATGAATGAGATATTATATGGCTCTGGTTAAACTATTTTTATTCTGCCAAGGTCCTAATATTATAACAAGTGTTACTGGCACTGAAAAGTGGCTTTTATCCCAGACTGTGTACAAGAGACAGGTAGGCTTTGTATCTAAGCAGAAAAGCATGATTTCAGCTTGGAAGCTGAGGTAAACTTGATGTCAAAAGAAGGAAATTCGAATAATCACTTTTGATGAGGACACCTTCAGGAGGGGCGTCAGAGAAAGTGTTCTGGTTGGCTTATTATTGACGCAGGTTGGGGAAATGAAGTAACCGACCCAACCACTGTTATTTGGGACGCTATGGACAGTCAAAATGGCAGCATCTTAAATGGTTATGGGACAAAAAGAAATGGACATGAGAGAAAGTTGTGGTTTGATTGTATATTGAAAGAAGATGAGAAATAAGTTCTATAGATTAGAAAACAGGCTATCATGGGTGTTGTGAAAATCAAAAAGCGGTTTTGGTCTCTACTTGTGTTAGAGCCTCCTTGAATACGCCAGTATGTTGTGGTCCCTGCTTGGAGATGTATAACACACAATATGTGACTTTGTCCAGAAAATATATTGCCACTGTAATAATAACTTGTCTCAAAGTTACCAAACCACGTTTTGTACTTAGTGAGTGAAAATATTCAAACCCTCCTGCATGGCTCACCAGGCTTACTGTCATTTTATAACCGCTCATATACAACGTTTGGCCACTATGTTTATAGACAGAATGTTGGTTTACAGCAATTTATTGTACACATTCTGTTTGTGTGTTTCTGCTGTTCAGAACTGATTTGACCCAATTCACTCCAAAATAAATGTATAAGTAAAAGATTTTACTTCAAAATTCAAATATCACAGAGCGGGGGGATTAGTGCAATCTCACATCTGGTTCATCAGTTCAAATTAAGAATGAATAGTAGGCCATGTTGTCTGTGTGTATGTTCTCAACCGACCTGAGACCAAATCGAGAGTAGAAGCACAGTTGGGATTTCCAGTGCAAATTCAGCAAACTCTAAGGTGCGTGGAGGAGGGAAGAGTCTGGAAGATGCTGGAAAGTCTGAAGAGGTCAAAACTTGATGAAGTCCATAAGCCAAAACGTGCGTTGTTGGAATTTTTACCTCACCGAAATGAAAGTAGTCTTGGTCAGACAGTACTTCCCATCATGCACTGGAGTAAAAGACAGAGAAATTAGGCTTACAGGAAAGCAATGTTTATTTCCCAAGTGATAAAGATGGTCGCTCAACCTTAGAGGACCATTTTATCTCACTACTAATTTCCCTCTATTTACAAAAGGCTGTTGTGACCTTGAAGGCCACGTGGTAGGAATTTAGAGAACACTTTAGATAGGATAAGTCATTGAGATGAGCTATACACTACAAAATAAACTTAATTCCTTGTTTTAGCTTTAATACAGTTCCACAGATCCCAGATTCCTTATTCAGAAACAATCTGTTTTTGAGGTCTTGCCAGTGGTGTTTGAGTCAGTGCAGTTATCAAGCATGATTGTAAATGTATTCATACACATGTAGATTTAAATATCTTGTCAGTAGAAATTAGTGTTTACACCCTGCTGGACATATCTTACTTAGCCCTCGAACTTGTTAAACATGTCTTTGGAAAGGCTGGCCTGTCAGTAGCACACAGTGGGGTGTGCTTTATAGTGAGACCTTGTCTCCATGGAGACACCTAGACAAGGTCAGGGCCATTGTTTGTTTTTTTGTTTTTTTTTTATTCCTGTTCCTCAGTAGTACAGTCTCCCATGTGGGAGAATAAGGAAAAACAGCAGGGGAAAAGGCCCTTTCTTGATTTGTCTTTGTTTAGTTTTTGTCATGTACTCAGATGGATTGGCTGTAATAAATACATTTTTTATGAAACGTTTGTTCAGCTTAATGGTTGGAAGGGCTGTCGATGCAATTTGGGGCGGACTGTAAGTGTAGTAGCAATAGATATATCACAAAGTATTGATGGTCTTTTCAGAGTGATAATTCTGGGGCAGAAATGGAGAACAAAAAGCCCTTCTTCATAACTACAAGAGGAGCAGAGACTTAAAAAAGAAAAAGATGTTCCTACCAGGTGGTTCACTCTGATTCCTGAGAGAGAGACCACCTACCAGCAGGTAGACAAAAATGCCATTTTGCCTCTCGGTTCCTTTAAAACAATAAGTAGCATTCATCCTGGTCCAAATACAAGTCTACTTGATGACAGTATACCCCATGAATTGGCAAATTTTCCGCCTTTGTGGATTGCAAAGCACCTCACCTCAAGTGTAGAGTTTCTGCCACCGGCCACTCCACACATGTCTGTCAGTGAAAGGAGATTCAAATTGCCTTCAGCTTAAAGAGGCTGCATTGTACTTAGCCAGTTACAGGACAAAAAAGCTCCCACATGAAAGCAAACTGTGACTGTGAATGAGAAAGGCACTGTTCCCCAAAACAAAATCTAATTTGCGATGTTCAAACTACTTCAACTCGAATACAGAACAAACTGTATTTTACATACGAAACGCAGTGTGGGGAAATTATATTTTTGAAAAATTCCAGGCAGCAGTGTACTGAGGGGCAGTGAACAAAAGGCCTTTTTCACAGCAGACATTTTGATTTGTCGTAGTTGGAACTGCACAGGTGTTATAATAACATTAACAATGGCAACAGTGTTCAATTCAGTTGAATCAAAAATTCATGTGATTCCTCGTGCAAACAGCAAATTTGCATCGTACTGTTCCCCCACCCTCAGCTGAAGGAAATGTTCTCTCCAACACCATCGTCCACTGGTATAATAACCTAGTTCAAAAATCGGAGGGAAAACGTAAAAAAGGCAGCACTTTGTCCATGTAGACTTTTTTTTTATGAGCCAGAGTGTTTGAATAGCTTCACGGTTGGACAAGAGAGGGAAAGTAACTACAAATAACCATGTCCTTTTCAGCATTGAAGTCTTAACCTCCACACACAGAGACCAAGCCAGGAACGGGACCTGAACCTAAAATGGTAACAATGGCAGAGCGGAGACACGCAGAAATGAACAAGGAGCACAAAAGAGTTTATTTTGGGTCACAGAAGGTGTAGTCCTACTTGTTTGCAAAGCCAGGTTAATAATATGTCAACACAAATAGACTGTCTGATTGCGGGAAGTGGATTATCTTGTAATCTCACTTTCCTCATTTTCTCTGACTCCACTTCTCGGCTTCTGAGTGAAACTCTCTGATTCCCGTGTTGCCTGCCCCTCCCTTCACTCTCTTTCCAATGAAGGCTATTGTGGGTGAGTCTCTGCATGTTTGTGTGAGTCGCATGTGATCCCTCTCGATGTCCTCCCTACTCTTCCACTTCTAATCTCGATGAGAGGGCAGGGCGTGGCAGCTCACTATAAGGGGCCTCTGAAGGAGACTAGATGTTGGAGTGGCCCTGCTGTTAGTTCTTCTGAACAACTCGGTAGTACTCAAGTAAACACAATTATTTCCCCAGGCTCACCCCTCTGTGCTTACAGCGAGACTTTTGCCGTAAGGACTAGGAGACACCTAGGAATCATAATGAGTTCATTATGCAATTTGATTAAAACAGTATTATATAATGCAGCTGTAAAATAATAAAGGGATATTGCAGGAGTGAATTGTTCCCACCATGCTGTGTCCTCAGGCGTCCGCCGTGTCATTCTTTAGTCCACAGGGGGGTGATGAAAAGGAAGGAACTACCCAAAGGGCTTTTACTGTAACCTCATCAGCTAATTACAGGTCACTCAAGCATAATCTTTTCCATTTTAAGGGGGAAATCTAAATTGTGTTTAGAGCACAATTGGTCCTGTGTTTGTGCGTTTGTCTGTGCATGTGTGTGCTCTGCTCTGTGTAAAAAAATCAGGAGTACAATGTTTCCCTGCTTCATCCGTGGCCACCTAATACCTCTTACACAAGCAGGAAGTACAGGCCAGCCCTACGGCCATCAGTGTGCAGTCTTTATTGGGCTCCTGGTCAGAAAAGACATGGCTACTGTCACAACAAACAACCAAAGTGCACATCAACAGCCAAGTGTCTTCCTAAAATCTCCTTAAGACACAGACACATTGAACTGAGTGAGCATAAAACAAACCAACAATTTCCAGAGAATATGAAATGTGAAAGGAAGAGCTGTAAGAAACGAAGTGTGGTGAGCAGGAAGAGCAAAAAAAGAGGGTTGAAGGAAAATCAGGAGGCACAGAGGACAGACACATTTACAGCTAGAATTGTAGTGCGTTTACAAAGAAAACATCTCCCTTATGTCTAAGGTGTTAAGGAGCTAGAGGGAGTAAGTCTCTAAGGGTGCTTTCTGTATAATACCCCAGTCATAACAACATGTTTGTCTGGCTCATCCATGAAACTGCATTTCCAGTAGAATGACAGCACCTGTTAAACCTGGAAACACTGGAACATTTTGCGCACAGTAACTACGCATGGAGTTACCCAACCCTACCTTTATCCACAACGGTGGCAGATCACAAAAAGCGGATCATTTTAGGAACAGTTTGTTGTTTAGTTTTGAGGGCTACATCTAGACATATTTTGTATGAAAAAAGTGCCACCACTGGTTTAAACCAAGAGAAAACAATTTTATAAAAAGGAAATCTGAATCTTCATGCAAACATGCTGCTAACATGCATACATCACCTATAATAAAGTCTAATGCTAAAACACTACAAGTTAACATAAAACAATGTATATCAAGTGACAGCACAACATAAAACCTAGAGTGCATCTCGCGTCCATCCGCAGGACAAAGCACGCTGAGTCTAAGTACAGATGAGACTAACAGCTTAGATCAGAGTGAGTGTTAGACTCTAAATACCTCTGGCTTAGACTGATGAAAAATGTGGAGCTGAGCCTGACTGGCTCTGTCTGAGATAATCTCAAATGGCTGAGAACAGTTTGTGAAAGGATACTATTCTCCTTACCTGACCTCAGGCACCACCCACAAGCCAAATTCACATATCCACTAATGTTTACTAATTTTATTAGAAATGAATGTAGATAATTGTTTTGTAGTAACTAGAAAAGACGCATGATGCACGCCACTGACTTTGGAACATGACTTGACAATTAAACTTCACAAAGAGAAAGCCACATCTTTTTTCTAATGCTTTAATAATGTTTGTTTTGCTTTCTGGGCTCTTCAGGCTCTTCCTCTCGCCACAATCTGCATACTTAATTATATCAGCACATTTAGAAACCAAGCAGATTTGATATGCACACAGACATCTTTCTCAGAACCCATTTTGTGTGTCTGTTTTTCATCCATCCCACATATTTTCTTTGTAATGCACTTTATATCTCATGGGGCCGCTAACATTCATGGCTATTCTGTACTCTACTTCTCTTTACTCCAGTACATGAGATCTTTCATCTTCAAAAAACCCTGTTTTTTTAAAACCCTGTGGTAAGTTCATTATGTGCTGTGGCCACAGAGGACTTGGAGCTACTCTGAAACACTAATGGCTGTTTTTGTGTTTCACACAGATGACATCTCCCACTCTGTCATGTCTGATGGAAGCAAATGGACTAAAATGTCTGAAAATAACATGGTGTTTAGCACCATTCAGCTGTTACTTATGTCATTACGTGTAAACATGGGCAGGAAATTAACTTGACACTGCTCTAAATGGATCCTTGCACAACTTGCTGCTGTCTCCTTCTTAAAAGATCCATACCAAAGGTTCAACATGGCATTTAATCTATTATACCTAACAGAGGATGGCTATATTATATTATAATTATGATACAATAAATCATAAACCAGCCATAAACAGCCATTACAATGGAAAAAGAATACACATATACAGTTTGAGTTAAAATCCACTGTATACATTGAGAAATTCAGTTAAAATAAGAGACAACAGGCTAATTCTGAGGTTTTCAGATTCAAAACAACCCAGTATATGTGCAACTGTCCTCATTTGGCCATTTGTGTGTCTCTTGCAGCCCCTTTATTCCAGCATTGAGAGTATTCATCATCAGTTTAGTCAGCTATTCTGTTATTGTAGTCATCAGTGAAGTCAGGTAAGTGGTAGGATGCTGTCATTGTTTTTAGCTGTGATGTTAGCTGATGTTTTTAGAAAGCCCATGGAACTTCTGTATTTTGTCTTAATCAGAATAGTCTATTCTTTTAAAATGCTACATCATTCACCATTTTCTGCTATCAGTCGCCTAGCAACAGTGTTCTCCTGACTTAAACCACCTGAACATCACAAGTATGACGACTTCCATATCAAAACTAGAAACTCACATTTGAAGGCAGCAATTATATTGGTTAAGATGTTTCAGCAGACTCGCACAAGGACACATATGAGCCTAAGTAAAGGAAGGCTTCTCTTAAAGTCTCCACTTGACTTGATTTGAATCAGAGATGTCCTTCTTTTATGCTGTATAGCTTCCTTTGTACTCTTAAGTTGCTCCTCTGGCACTCAAATAGTCAGCCTGTTGCTAGATGTTGACCCACAAAGACTACAGGGCTGTAATTTGATTCTGTGAATCGTGTATATGTGTGCATGTCTGTGTTGTTGTTTGTTTGTGTGTTATTGCCAACCTCTGGCCTCCTGCCTCAAGGCTACCTCTGACCTTTAAAAGACAGCAACCTGTGCCAGGCTCTGGCACTCAGCTGCTGAGCTTTCCTGCCAATTGGTGTACCCTTGAATGTTTGTTGTTTGTGATGGCACCAAGTGGATAAGTAATAGCTTTGCTGGTAATTGACCTAATTGCCTCCGCCAAGGACGTTGTGCTTTTGGTGCTGTCTTGTTAGTTTCTAGGATATCTCAAAACCATGTTGAGTATAAAATGTGTTGTAAATACCAATAACATTTGTAACATAAGGAACAAGGAAAGGTGTCTAGGTTGTGGTTTGGATAGAATGTTTGCTTTTTTCAGATCTGGCATATGGACACTTATTATGATTTATTATTTTATGTTGAGGGTGACATTAATGGCACTACTAGGGCACCCTGCACTGTCCACATCTTCACATTTAATTTCAAACATCAATGAATTACTTTCATAGATGACCAATTGCTGTATTGTTCCTCTTATCCTTTGTAACCATCTGTGTCTGTGCTATCCAACATGTGTGCGCCACATGCCCTCAAAACTGAGGGTAATACGCAAGGGAGGAAAAAAATGGACAGGCGACAGAAAGACAGACAAGCAATTTCTCTCATCTAGTTCAAGATCTCTTGATGCATTGACTGGGAATCCTGTTGCAAGGACCCGCGTGTGTGTGTGTTTGTTTGCTTGCGCGTGTGTGTATTTGCGCACACACTCTCATCTGACTGTACTGATCTGGCAGTTGTCTGTCACAGCCAGACGTCTTATGTGACCTCAGGTGAAGAGCAGACCTTGCTATCAAGCACCCTGTATCAGGTACGCTGAGATCAAACACACACCTCCGATCATCGAGAGCCCCTGAAACGGGATATACAGTAGCATTGTTGGGGTGCAGAGAGGGCAGCTCTGAGGTTTTCTATCAGATAACCAGCCGCAATTGTGCCCAGTGGACTTTCCAAAGCTTTGGTTGCGTTTCTGAAAGAGCAGCTTGAAAGGTTGCCCCGTAAAGGTCAATGCTTAGACCTGATTGCTTTTCTTTTTGTGATCTTGATCCTTTGTTCTCTGCTATATACTTCACGCAGCACACGTATGTCATTGTTGATCTCTGCTGTGATGTCATTGTGCAACCTAAAGACAAGGGAAGGGATGGTGAAAAGCATGCAAAGGTAACTTTATATTATATATTGCCTGTACGTTGGCAGGATATATTAACGAGACTAAGAGTCTACAGCCATGCTAGCTGCTCTGCTAATTTTGCGCAAGAAAGTGCTAATTTGTACATAACACAAATTACATATGAGGCTGAAAGTAACATCATTATTTTTGTATTTAATTATAAACCAAAAATCAAACTTTGACCTGATAATGTAGTTGAAAAGTTTTGGGAAATTACCAAAGTCATTACAATTCATCCTAATGGGGACATTAATGTGAATTTCATGAAAATCCATCTAATAGCCTCATAGTGGCACTAGATGAAAGGTTGGTGAATCACTAAAGTCAGTAGGATTCATCCTCTTGGGTCCATGAATGTATAAACTAAATTTAATGGAAATCCCACCAATATTTTAGTCTGGACACTAGCAAGGCTAAAACCAGTTTTTGGTCAAATTTGTTGGAAAGTTCAGCCAGATTTTCAAGGATAATGTGATCAATTATTTTTTTTAAGGATTTTTAACACAGTGAAACAGGCCATGGATTTGCTATTTTCTTTTCTCTCCCACTCTACTGTCAATAACCAGGTGTATTCCCATGCAGACCTAGATCCAGGTAGAGCTTTTTGAAAAGATTTAAATAATACCTTGGTGGAGCCTTGATGATGATCCTCAGTTGCACAGAAAATCACCAAGCAGTTGAAACTGAATTGGAAACATGCTGTCATGGTAACAACAAATGTCACATGGTGACGAGGGTTACATGAGGATGGTGTCTCTGGGGAATAAAAAGATGCATAGATGGACATGCACTTTAGATATGACACACTGATACATGACCCACAGATAAAAGCCCCTTTCTTAATCTCTCCAATACATGCACAGTCAACACTATGAGCTTGATAAGAAGGATTTAACCTAACCTTAACCTTTGAGCAATAAAGACAGGACACAAATGTAAGCAATAAACCGTGACACAAGTGTATACATGTGGCTTGATGTGCTTTGGCCCTATCACTCTGGTTCCGACCCCATCTGCATGTTTAAAAAGTACATTTCCTTCCCCACCTGCTGTCTTGTGTTGTCTGGTCTTTCAGATTCTCCTCTCTCCTCTTTTTGGTTTCCTTTTGCCTAGTTGTTATCGCTTAAGTGACTATTTATCATCTTGTCAATAACACTTGATTTTGTTTAACAAGACATTTCTTCAGTCTCCAGTCTGCTGGCAGTGAGACCAGATGGAAGCCTGTTTGTGATAATCATGGAGAATAGATACTTTTACTGGTACAAGACAGGATGACACTTCATTAAACTTTGCATGGTATTACAGTATGAGTGGTGGCCAATTCAGCAAATTCCAATTGCTCTTTTGTAATTTTATTAGTTATCCGAGCCACCATTTAGGTTTTACTGAAACCAGTACCCATAAAAGCGGTTGATGTCTACATGACTGTTGACTTTTGTTGGCCGTCTTGGCAGCATTTGCTTCTTGGCACACATTAGTAGAGGGAGTCAGGGAGAACTAACCAGGGCAGGCTGGCCTGTGAAACTGTACCACATCCAGGCTTTGAATTATGGATCCGCGGTGGGAGCTAGCTGTGCTATAATCAGCAAGATGGCCAACCAAGTCATCCCTGCTGCTTTAACGACCAGAACAGCAGGTCCTGTTGATTAGAAAACCCATCAGCCAAGAATGGCGCTGGGCAAGGGTGCTTCATCGCACCCCACTGCTTTTTATGGCCTTGGATAACTCCATCATGCTAATTGGTTTCATGTAGTTGCATAAGCAAGCTGTTGGTTTGACTTTGGCTGATCCTTGTGAGGATATGAATATTTTAAGAGCCCCATTTTCTCATAGCCACGGTGTGTAAATTCACGCTCTGACCATTTGTTTTTTCAGCCCCTGGGGTCATGCCCTGCATCCAAATGCAGAGTGGGTGTAGCATGTGATGTCCACTGTGAAAGGGGACAGCATGGTTAAAACTGCTAAAAATGACACCAGATTTACAGAAGCTGTCAACCAGGAAATTACTTTCCTTTTCATCTCGTGCAGTCCTTGGGTACTTCAGGCTTCTGGCCCACTTGTGTCAAAACTGACATCTTCTTTAGTGGCGGTTATGAATTAGTCAGCAGGTTATGGAAAAGGGGTGATTAGTCCCAGTAGAAAGACCCAATTTAGACCCCAGTGGAAAACCTGACCTTGCTGTCACTCACTGCATAATATGTTATTGAACAAGACCAACTGGATTTCGCTGTTTGTTCTTCACTGTTTGTTCTTCGCTGATCTTTGACAGATCGTGGTTAACAAGCTGAACCAGTAAACCGGTCACTTATTTCCTGATAGAAGTGCAGATATAAGGGCTAAAGGTCAGACAGAACTGAATGCACACTGAGGACTCAGACTCAATTTCTATCTGACATATTTTCAACTGTTATTGATCGAAATAATTGTCTGGCTTTCAACTTCAGAAGATCAGACGATTAACAATAGGAGGTTAGAGAAACAGATACTTTGGCAAAAAGACAAAAAGGTCGCTGATAAATGAGTCTTCAGCCAATGTCGTGTAATTAATCATCATTGTCATGGTTGGTACACCTTGCCCACTACTTTGTTCAATAAAAGTGACACCAGAACCAGTGAGACTTTTCTATTAATCTTATCAGGGTCAGTGGTTAATGTGTTTACTGTATTGTTCCTGTTGTGTTTGTAGAGTGGTTGCTGTGCAGCTGTCCACTGCCTCACTGCCCAGGTTTAAGCCTGTTGGATTCATGATTCAGGTACAGCAAATAAGAGGGATGAACTGGTCAGCTTTTCTAAGGCTGATTGTGACGATGACTGCAGTAACTGACAGTTTGATCAGCTGATCTCTGTGTTTAACAGATCCTACTTGGATCTGTAGCTGTGTGATACAGTTGGCCAGTCCATGTGGAAATAAATCATAGGGTTTATCCAGGCATAGTGTGTGTGTGTGTGTGTGTGTGTGTGTGTGTGTGTGTGTGTGTGTGTGTGTGTGTGTGTGTGTGTGTGTGTGTGTGTGTGTGTGTGTGTGTGTGTGTGTGTGTGTG
>JAVQJL010023563.1:0-35677 GCA_036024295.1 Nannoperca obscura | reverse complement strand
TCTTTTCTTTTCTCAGTCTCCCTCTTCCTTTCCTTCTGTTCCTCCTCGCTGTAAGACTACTTCCAAGTGTGAGAAGTCAACGTCTGCTGTCAGCGTTAAGGAGATGTCAGCTCATAACTCAGCAGGTCTGTTGATCACTGTGGCTTTGATTATAGCTGTGCAAAATAACAGCTCCCCTCTCAGCACAATCTGTGCAGGCCTTCCTCTATCTGCTCTGCTGTGTGCCATTTAATGGGGTCCTTTGTTTCTTTGATGTGTTTCTGTGATAATAGTTTTCATCAGCAATGTATTACTGGCATAACAATGTTCTTTCTTCAAGTTGGTTGGTTGGTAATTACACCCAAAGATTATAAATGAACAAGGTGTTTAAATATATGCTATCTCCTTCAGTATTTTAACATACATCCTTCAAGCCCCTGGTGATAAATTATATTAATATATTAGCATTCTTATCACCATTCTGTAACTGTTGAGCCGATAATAACCAAGCCAAGATAAAACAAGACTGTGCTGCAGAAAACTCCCTGAGGTCCCAGTGACCATATATCGATATATAGTCATTAAATGATTCATAATTTGAACTCTATACAACGTTGTCCATTCATTTTGCTTCTGTGTTTGTTATTTCTTTCCAAACTCAGATCTTGTGACCGTCATTAAAATGTGCTATTTCTTCATGTACAAGGTTACTCACACCATTTGGAATGAATATGGAAAATGAGGGTCTTGGACTCGATATATAGGTGAGACAAGAACAGGAGGGCCTTGGTGTCTGTTCTCAACTCGACAGATGGATTTTTTTCCTCTCCTTATTTCCAGTCTTGAAGACAATACGGACTTTCAGAAAATGCTAACATGGGCGAAAAGTCTAAATATAACAGATTCAAATGATACATGCTGAAAGTTCATTACAATTCTCACCTCAGCCAGAGAGTGAAGGGAGCTCTTTGTAAAAACTGTACAGAAAGTCAACACAGAAACATGCATCTGCATTTTGTTTCTAGACTGTACTGTTCAAAAGTTATGGCGCCACCAGTTTGGTAGTCAGTCAATTTTTTTTCTAGTCATCGAGACATTTTCATATCTGCAAAGTGTAGTTGCAGTATTATTAATAGTTTCTGGGATTCTGATAGCTGTACAGTAGAATTTTAAAAGAGACTATGGGTCTACAGCACGCTAGCATCTCTGCGAGGCTGTACTTAGACACAGCTATGAGCTAAATGCAAAAGGAATCACCAAAGTAATGTTCATGTTCATGTCCCATGTTAAATTTAAATTATTTTAACCCAAACCATGATATTTTCCTTAACCTAGCCAAGTAGTTTTGGGGCCTAACCCTAGCCAAATTGTGACAGTTTCATGACATTAACCACCTTAGAAAGGCTTTCTGGCACACAACCATCTCCCACTTTCAATAGCTGTGAAGACAGTCACTCAAAAACACAAAGTTCACTCTTATTATACAAAAAGTCAGGGGACCTTCAAAGTCAGTAGGATTGATTTATCCTCTGGGGATCATGAATGTCTGTACAGAACTTGTACTGTCTGGATCAAAGTTGTGGACTGATCGCTGCTAGTATGGTAAAACAGGTTTGTTAATATTCAACATGACTGTTTGCTGTCTGAAGAAGACTTGATTGAAATGGAATATGGCAGGATTTGAGGATCATCATAAAACCTTTATTTGGTGTAGCCAACAAAAAGTCACAGCTTGTCTGTATGTTCTTTTCTCTTGAAATAGGGCTTTGTATGTGAGGTGACGATGTGTTTGAGTGTGTATGAGGCAGAGATAGATAACAACCATTGTTGGTCTGTGGATAGGAACAAAGTAGTTGGTAAATGGTTTCTTATCCAAGATGAAACCATTGATGCCACTTTCAGTCTCCTCTGAGACATTCCCACACAAGAGCTTGTGAAATGTGAGAGGCCACATGGACAGAGTTTCATATAATTTGACTTACAGGCAGCACTTCATGCCGCACCACCATAAAACACTTTCACTATGACATCAAATATTAGAGATATCACAAATGAATAATTTGACCTGATGATAACGCTAGTTAAAAAGTAGCCAAAAGTCCAATAGACATCTCAGAACCACAAATATCAACCTCATGATGGCACTGGAAACATCAGGGGTTCACCAAAGTCCAAAGCACACTGCAGGCCTGCTTAAAAAGAGCAAGAGCTTCTGTTTAGATTCATATTTTTACTAAACAAAAAAATCCATCCATCCATCACAGAACAAGCAGAGATGTAGCTAGCTGCATGAAGCTACACAATGCTGTATGTTTTTGTGAGGGGTGAGGCTGTCATGATACATATGGCACAACGTTCAAAAACTAGTCGACTACCTTGCCTGCACTCACACACATACACAGCAGACACCTTTGGTTAAAGGCAACAAGTTCACACCCACTGGTAGTTGCTACAAGTCATTCTGGGAAATACAGGAAAGTACAGGACAAGGTGAAGTAGAAATGTGAGAAATGTTTAGGGGAACTCTGCACAGCAAAAGAAAAAGAAACTAAACTGCTTTAGGATAACTTCAGGTTAGGTTATTGTTAGTGTTATTACTGTAATAAAACATCACACTGCAGAACTCATGCAAAACATCTGCCAATGGAGCAGCTTTACAAATACCAATATGCACCATTATCATTTCTTTGCTTTAAATGGTGCCTTTTATATAAGTCCAGAAATGTTCCATCCTCCCAATTACTCCCCTGTCAGAAGTGGACTGCAGTGAGAAGGAAGCATTATGTAAACGCAGGAACTCTGACACCAGTGCCGGTGCAGGGAACTAAAGAAATGAAGTATGGCGCAGTGTGTTGTGGGTGGTGGGCGGCAGCTGTATTTACCACTGGAGCCTGTTGTTTCCTCTGACTTAATGAGCATCAGGGCCACTTCAGAACTGATGTCACAGTTGACCTCTGAGCAGGAGTGGGATCTCACCAGCTGGTTGTAATAGAAAATAATAGACCATTGTAACACTAATGTAAAACTGTTTGTACGGCTCTCTGCACTTGCTGCTTTTGTTGTGTCAATGTAAAATAAGTGAAGTGCTCTGCATGAGCACACTTGTCAAATCAATTATTATTACACGGTATTTTTTATTTTGTTTTAATTTTCACTCATATTATTGCTGTATTTTAAATTACAGTATAATTACTGCATGTTACTTGTATCCTGATGTGGCATTCCTCCAGCAAAAGAGAAAGGCTCTAATAGGCATTGTCTTAACAATATATTAAAGTTGATCAGAACCAACACGATTTGTAGGGGGAGTTATTTTTAAAGAAATGATTCAAAACAAAGTAATGCTGTGGATTCAACTGATAAACGCTTTACAGCTAATATTAATGGTATCCCTTCACTTTAGAATAATTTATTGTATTAGTCTTTATGTTCACAGTCATTATTTTCCTGTTTCCCCTTGCGTTATGCAAGTGTGAGCACTAGGCAACAGGAAGAAAGGAACCAAATTACTGTAAATACAAGTTAAAGTGGTTTGTCTCACATGGACATTGAAATGTGGGCAAATAAAACCCGTTGCACTGTGTTTCTTGTGCCAGACTTACTTGGTCCTTCAAAGGCATTTGCAATCTTTACAACATAGGAGACTATCAACACCTCTATCATTCCCAGTCCATACTAAGACATGTTGGCTGATGCTTTTAAGGTTAAAGACATTAGTTATAAAATGCATCATTGTCTTTATACAGTAAGATTAGCTAACTCTCTCCCACAAATGCATATGTTTGCTTTCAGATGACTTTGCACCACCAGCTGAACATACAGCGGTTCTACAATGTGTTTTCTCTTTTGTCTGCTCCTTTATAAAATTCCCATCCAACAGAAACTGTGCAGTATAATCAACATTATTTCTTGTTCCATTTCTTCCCAATTTGCACTTAATGGGTCTGGGTTTGAACGTATAAAATGGTTAAACACGCTACAGTTGCTGAAATGTTAAAACATCTTTAGAAAAGCTAAATAAAGCATAGAGCTGTTTTGTCATAGAAGCTTTTGTAAGCTGCTGATATGTGCTTCATTTGGTCCAATTTGCAATTCTGAGGTGACTGAATTTTGCCAGTTCAGTGGTAAAAATACACTGTGTTGAAGTATTCCCATCACTCCACAGATCACGGAGCACTTTGTTCTATAATGTACCTGAGTGATTGTCTCTTGATTCCAGCAGAGTTTGGTTGAACAGCTCCTTGTGTTCTTGTCTCCCTCTGCAGGCCGTTAGCAGAGCTCACCACTCACTTTTAGTTTCCTCTCACTACAATAGCTGTCACTGTAATACAGCATAGGAATTACACATACAGTGTTTCCATGTCTGGGCTTTTCATCATTCATATACAGGTTATCATCAGACTGCATCCTGTATTTTCCCCTCTGAGCTGTGTTTCTCATGGGTCAAAGTAAATGATTTACAACCTGGTTGTATATTTCTTTTATTAAAAAGAAGACAGCAGATTAGAAATAACATCATTCATCTCTTTATTTGGATAATGATTTGATGCAAGTTTCCTCTGCCTGCGCTCCACCTAATAAGTTCAATAAGACTTCCCACTTTCAGCAGGGCATTTACACACCTGAAGCCCAGGAAACTGACTCATGTCTCTGAGAAAATGTTGTGGACTTTTTGGAAGAGTCTGCAAATGGACAACGTCATCTTTATTCTACACAAACAACCCCATTATACTGTTGCTCTGTAGCTGACCCTGTCACTTTTTAATATTTTTGTTTCCACTTTTAACATCATATCAAGACACCTGAGTGGTGGAAAAAAAGGTTGGTATAATAAGTAATACAGACAGTTCAACTTCGGACATAATACTTAAAATCTGAGTTCACGTCTGGGATTTAATTCGTAGATATAGCAATGCTAATGCTAAAGCTTGATGCCCTCTGTCAGGATGATCTCAGTCTTTTGTGTGTGTGTGTGTGTGTGTGTGTGAAATAACACAAAAGCTAAACTGAATGAAATGCCAAGCTCATCATGTATTTCATTCTTGTTGCATTTGGCACAGTGAATCTGTATGTGGTCCGAGCACATTACGCCATCGGGTGCTAAAGGGCGCGTGAGTCATCGTGGCCTATCTGTATGAGTGGGCCTGTGTGAGACGGCTCATGCAGAGAAGTCCACGTGCTGCTTTTCTACCGTGGTGATGTCATAACCAGAGACTTCCTGAACACAGGGTTCATTCACAGAGCCCTCCTGCCAACACAGGGAGCAAGCACCAAACACGCTATCTCCATGGCAACCACAGCCTCTGGGCGTATTTATCCCCTTCTTGTTGTTATTTGCTATTTGGGAACAGAGTTTGAAAACTGTGTGTGCCTGTGAATAAATGGCACATCATTTCACCAGGCTAAAGCTGAAATTCTGTATGTTTTTATGTTGTTGAAATTAAAAACAAACACGTTGGTCTGCTCCTCGGTCAGGACGGGAGGGGAACGCTACTCTGGGTCTACTCATTTTCAGTTTCTCTTCTAATAGACAGCACAGAGAGTGAGGAGACACATCTGAGCCATCTTTAGCATACACACTGACAAGACATCAAATTCAGAGACCAGAGCTTTAAATGCATATTAAAAATGAATGAATGAAAGAATGAATGAGTGAAACTACAGAGGAACGATGCATTAAAACAAGAACAATCACGATCTATATGGATATTATTTATTGCTACTTTTATGGATACATAAATAGCATGAAACAGACTTTGTAGAGGGGCTGGAGGATTAAACAAATACATACAATACAACTATCAACACAGAAAATAAAATAAAACAGTAATAATAACCTTTTCATTACCATGGATTTCTTTAAAGAATGTAAAATAATTATAACAAATGCATAAACAAAAACATCACCTCCTAAGGGGTAACTTAAAAGATTTAGGCAATGCATCATAATTCCCTTAAGTTTTGCATTGTAATAAAACAGATAAAAGATATGAGGATAACTATAACATTGTGTATATTATAAACACGTCAGATACATGACAGACAACAAATTGTATCTATTTTAATCTACTCAAACTTTATCGTAACATATGGACAGTCACACTTTGCATCAAATATTTACAGAATAGGGGAATATATAGTTTACATTAAAAAAATGGCAAATGCACTGGCTCAATTAAAAATATCATTAATAGGTATGTAATATTACTAAATAAAATCTTATTTTCTATCAAATAGGTCCATAACAAATATTAGAAATTGAGATTAAATCTTACAGTTTGCTTCTATAATGTGTTTTTACTGCTTTACTTTCACTTTACAATCATACAAATGGCACTTTTAATGTACTCCAAATCAGTCAGTGAAGTAATACAATATTAAAAAAATATTTCTTCAAGCTGTATTAGCACACGAGTTATGCATACAGTTATTTCCCTACTGTGCTTACAGTGCGTATAAGATACAATGACATTTACAGAAAATAAAATGTTTGCTCTTTACATTGGCCAGCATGGAGCGTCTGCATAGGCAGGCATTTAGCTTTGAGTATACTGATTGTCATTATGGATAGAGTCAAACTTCAACTATACACACACAACAGTAAACACAGTATAAGCTTTGGAATATGTAGTTTTAGACCGTGAAGCAGCCACAATCAACTTTTTGAGCAATACAAAAAAAATAGATAAAGAAATAAAAAAATAAAAAGTTTTTTTTCTTAAAAGCAAGAAGATCACCTTTATATTTAGGTGTATAAAAATCCCTCACTTCAGATACATTTTTAAATACTTTTCAATGCAAAATATTTTTTTTTAAATGCAGACGCATGCTATTGCTGCAGCATCACAAGCCCCTGTGATGCCACTTTGGCATTGTCACCTGAATATAATGCAATATTTTCTTTTAGGAATATAAAATGGTACATTATTCACATGACTCAAATATTATATAAAAAAAGAAATAACATAGCCCCCTGTTATTAAAAACTGTGCATATTAGGAGGTGTCACAATAGTTCATTTGTATATGGTGATAGCAGTATGCACTTCACTTCAGTTTTCAATTAGAAAACTGAACTTAAAATGAGATGATTAGCACGTAAGCTTCAATCTTTTCATGTCAAACTGAATACGAAGCTCCACACAGACAAAATACACACTTTGTGCAAGAAGAATTAAACAAAGAAAGGGTTGATACTTATCGTATTTGGACTGAATTTTTGGTATGACATTAAGCTGCCGACTAACAAATTTCCTTCAATAAGACATTTCATTAATTTGAAACTGCTTTATGCTACATAATTCACTAATATGAGGCACACATGTGGGAGGGAAACAGGTGAGAGTTTATTGCCTGGACGGTATATGGCTAATGCTACTCTGGGGACAAGTTTATTTCCTCCAAATGTTATTTCTTTATTGCTTTGTAAAACAGTGTATCAACACTTCAAGCAGGAAACACCTAAAAAAAAAGGCACATTTCCATGTTGTTTGTTATCGGTTTGTTGGAAACAAAGCAAACACAGCAGCCGGGTGCTGATATTTCTATCTGTATTGGTTAAGAAAATGAGGAAGAGAAAGTCTGATTGTTGGTGGACGTGCGTCACCTAGATAGACTGTGTTTGTGTATGTCGGAAGGGGGGTATGTTGTCATATCCTGCTCGGGGTGCCTCCTTTATGTCTGGCCTCTGGCCTGAACGCCTGTTAGATCCTTTCTTATAATCTCATTCACTGTAAAGCAAAGAAGAGAGGCATGTTAGATAATGACGGGATCAATTTAAATGTTTTTAAGTGTTAAAACAGATCTCTTCTGATTACTGATTATATTATTATATTGATAATATTCCTGAAATACAGTTGACAGAGAGGCATCATATGCAGGGTGTTGATGGAAGGCAGATAAAGGCTGCACTGATGTTGAATAGCCACTAGAGGTAGAGCTATACAAGAGCCTGTGAGCGATTACTTCCTGTTGCTGGGATGATTACAAGTGTGTGTGTATACACATCAACAGAAGAGGATGGGAGTTGAAATGGAAACTTTCATCATCATGCTTCTAAAGATAGAATCACTATGTATGTGGTGGGGCATGACACTTGTGTCATGCATTAAAAATATAATAAAATTGAATTTCTGGATTGAATAATTGAGATTCCTTATATCCGCCAACATGTAAGTATTTGAAGTTTTGTTGTGTATGTGCTGACAAGATAGTGAAGTCAAAGTGAAGAATTGTAACTACCTGTAACTGTGTCAGGCTGCCACTACATCTACTCTGTTTACACACAGTCAAAAGTCACGCTAGCAACAGGTAGTTCTGCATTAAGCAGGAAGGAATAACGAGTATGTGCACCATGTCATCTCTCCAGATATGCCCCACCGTTGTGTTGAGCTGTGATGTTTATCCGGGAGTCCAGGCCTATTGGTAGCCTACTGTGTGTCTGTCTGTATACACTGGGACTCTGAGACATTATAGGCTGGTGCCACTGCTTCCACTGTGCCTCGGGGAACTCATTAGGGCCGATGAGTAATATAAGTATTTCAAAGCTGGCCAAAAAAGCTCTTTGCCTGTAACCATGCCATTAGAGAGCATATCGTGTCTGTGATTTTGTAACCATGGTAATGGGCTACACTTTGGGATTGTTAAAAATGTGTTAAAATCTGAATATTAGCATTGGTGATTGATTTAGCAGTTTGTAAAAAAGTTGTTGGCCTACACATTTTACCATAGTAATTCTTTTAAAATGTGTTGTTTCTGTTTAGTTCAATAGTTTTGTTCAACATATTACGAAATATGCTTATTTGCTTTCTTGCCATACCACTGTCTGAATGCTAAATATGAAGCGACACCCTAATTAGCATATTTGAGCATAAAGCTTTGAAACACGGGGAAATGTATTTACACTTTGTTTTTTTGGAATGAAACCAACAGCTTTAACATTTAAAAAAAAAAAACTTTGACCAGAGACAGGCTAGCTGTTTCACCTGTTTCCAGTCTTTATGCTAAAATAAGCTAAGCTAATCGGTTGCATTCATTGGGAGAGTGGTATTAATCTTTTCATCTACTTTTCCTCTTAGCAAGAAGGTTAATAAGTCAAAGTATTCCCTTAAACTTAACAGAATGAGTGAAAGATGAAAGAAGTGTAAAGATATTAAGATGATTCGCTGCTGATAGAACATTCAGCTGTGCAAAAATACTGAATGCTGCTACCTTGCACTGTCATTTTTTTAGAGGTAGAGGACCTTTATTCTTTTTGCTTGTGTCAGCTTTACCTAAACCCTTGCTTTACATAGTGGTGGGACGAAGGCTGCAACTATTAAAAGCACATGTAAAATGATATCAGACACCATCTCACCCACACAAGCATCTCTAAGCAGATGACTCTTAGTAACTCAAGTAACTCTTTCAAGGTGCTGGCATGTTCTTATTTAAGATTAGCAGTCAAGAGGTGTAAATAAAAGCAAAGGAATCAATAATCAGAAGGTATTACTTCTAATTGAAATGATGATGTAGCACAACTGCAGTGAAGCGTTTTGAAATCTAAGATTGATTTGTTGGATGGAAGAGCATCTCTGTCTGTTTGTCTCTTCCGCTGCCTTTCTATCTGATCATTTACAGATGTGAAAGAGAAACAACTCATTACAGCAGCTCAACACTGAGCACATTTTATAGCCAGAGCAGCATCTGAGAGTTGCGAAACTGGGTGCTCTGCTGTCGTCACAACATCAGTGCCACTGTTTATTTTAGTCTGTAGTGGAATTCCCTCTGACACCTAATGCCTTAAAGAAACTTTCATCTGCCCAGCGGTGCCACAGGATTTTTCCTGAGAATAAAACAAGCTTAGAGAAGCAGCAGGAGCGCTGCAGTTGGGCAACATACAGTGGGACTTTACTGAATCTAATGAAGGGTTGGCACGGACTGGCTATTTGAGGCTGGCCCGGGGAACACTCAGGCTAGTCTGTTCAATAGGTGAGTGTCTGGCTCCTGAGTTCTGAACCAATAAGCTGCACTGTTTACCGACGTCGGAGGAGAGAGAGAGAAAGAGACACCCTGTACAGTAGCTGACTCAGTCGACTGCTGCGAGCTGGAATGTGTGTGTTTCTGTGTCGACAAGGATTTGCATGTTAATGCAGTGTATGTGTTTGTAAGTAGAAGGGCGTACAGTATGTTCATGGGTTTTTTATAACTGGATTTGAGAGAGGCTGACGAGGGATTGTAATGACAGAACAAAGCTGAAAAACATAGAGAGAAAAGAGAAAGTAGAGTAAGTGGACTGATGGCAAACCACCAATCTAACCACAGATCCAGTGTTTCACATTTTTTCAAGTTCTGTCTTCAAACAATGCTCACACACCCATATGTACAGTGAAAGAGTTATTGGTCACTTCTCTATATACTGGCTGTGAGGAGATCTCTTTGTAATGTGATTCCAGTAGAAGAAATGGGAGCTAAATCAGTCAGTAGTCGGAGTTGGTTGACGTAACTAGATATTTCTAATGTTAGTCTTTAGTACCAAGGTACATCATTACTATCATCCACCACAGATCAGCAGCACTGTCTGTCTGTGGAAACACAAAGAGGGAATTTCACACTAAGAAATCGAACTTTGGAAGACACCCACTTGATCTGATTAACTCAGACTACCGGAGGTCTCACATTAGCTTCAGATGAGCTCATGAATGCATTTTTAGCCATGCTAGTGGCATGGCTGTAGAGATGGCAATGTCTTGGTTGGTTTGTCAGTCCACCACTTTGGTCCAGACTGAAATATCTCAACAATTATTGAATGGATTGTAATGAAATCTTCTTCAGACATTCATGGTCCCCAGGGGATGAAATCTAATGACTGTGGTGACACTCTGACTTTTCCTCTAGTGCCACCATTAGGTTGACATTTGTGGTTTTGAGTGAAATGTCTCAACAACTATGGGATTGATTGATGCACAATTTGGTACACACATTGATAATAGGATAATAACTTTGGTGATCACCTGAATTTTCATCTAGCATTTAAATTTGTCCAATACTTTGATTTATGAAATACCTGCATGAGTTACTGTTATTGTTTTTGAATACAAGAGGAAGAGGATAACAAATCTACATACATGAACAAACTTACTGAATTCACTTGTACTCTATAAATTAAACAATGTAGGTGTCTTAAAGCAGCTGTCATGTGCTCATCACTACAGTTGTAGGACCATCTGGATACGGCTATGTTGTGTATTTGCTCAAGCCTTTCAAATGGAAGTGAGCTGAGACTAATGCGTGTCCACCGGGCTGTTGATGTGTGCTTTATCTCTCCTGCCCTGATCTTTACCTGCTGGAACAATTTCACCTGCTCCACTGCCCCTGGGCTTTATTCCACAACCACTAAATCTGTCACGCTCAGCCTTTGTACGCCATGCCAGTGGCTCTGTTACGATTTTCACAAACTATGTGGCACGCAGTTAGCTATACCAAACATTCTTGACTTCTTTCTGGTCCAACGGCAAGGCTGGCTACAGGTATCTTTTTTTTATCTTCTTTTTTAGTTGAATAGATCAATAAATAAATGAAAATATCCATTTACAGTCTTTGCCTTGTTTGAGCTCCAACAGGAGGCATGGGAACTTGTGCGAGGGGTGAAGAAGTCCTCTGCGTGGGAGAGATTGTGAGCCAAGTTTTGGTACTAAATGAAATAACTGACTTTCATTTAACACTCTTCATTGAAGTTGACACAGTTCAGGCACCTCGGAGATGTGACAGTTATCGACCACGCTACCAGGATGTGGCTTTACCCTTTTTTTTTTCAAAAATGACTACAGACTGAAACACATGTCTCGATGAGTAATGTTGACAATCTCACTTTGGTGAAAATGTGTTAGGTCCCAACTTAAATGATTGTTTTGTGGTCAGGATCGTACTTGCAGTCAAACACAGGGGTTTTTTTTGGACCACACTTATCTTTTCAATTGTCTGAACTTTCTTTATATCGGGAAGTCCCCCCCCTTGTTTTCCTCATTAAATGATGTGTGTAGGTGGATTATCACCTGTAGGAGTGATAAGTGGGGGACACACCATCCAACTGCGACTGTTAATGCATTATAAATGAAGGTTTTAACATATAGGGATGTGGTATTATAAAATCATTATATTGCAGTTTTAAAATAATAAAATCGCCTGCAGTTTAAAAATACTTCTAATTCTGCAATTAGTTTTTATGAGATTTCCAGTGAAAAAAGGTAATGTGCAATTTGAGTAGAAACTAAAATTGAACAAAGATGCAGAGGCACCTTGGGAAGCTGACTGGTCGTCATCACTTTATGATGAAGGGAGGATCAAACAGGAGGCCCAGTTTGACTGTTCCTCTAACTGTTGTAAATTCACCAACTCAGCCCTGTTGCTGTTTACTGCGAAGGGAAACCCTGCAAGCTCCATCCAAAAAACACAAATTCCATTGCTGGCCTTTTTTTCTTCGTTTCATTTTTTCCATTGAAACAACCACGCACGTGCACACACACACACACACACACACACACACACACACATACAGCCTCTTCCGTTTTCCTGCGAACTACCCTCCACCCTCCCGCTATCTTACAGGGATCAGGCTGGATTTCTGGAGAGGAGAGCAGCTGCAAATAGGAATTTCTTGTGCCAGATTGGCAGAGTCCCGTGGTCGGAAAAAAAGCTAATCCTCTCGTGGGTTCCCCCACAGAATCGAAGGGCGTAAGGCCAAGGAGCAGCACCAGCCAACTATAACAAACAAAGAGGCTTTCCCCAGCTCTCCCAGGCAGCCCGTTCCACTGTTTGACAATGGTTGCCATGGAAGTTGTTTTTCACTTCATAACAGTGTCAACATGTCCAGGCGGTCAGGAGAGTGACACCTTTTTTCTCCCTCCCTCTCTGTCTTTAATGCGAGAAAGAGAGAGAAAAAAAGTGTATTTCCTGATGTGGGGCGGTGCCAGACGAACCCCTGCCACAAGCAGAGTGTACATTGTTGAATGGAGCAACATGATGAGAACCTCAAACAGCCTTTAAACCTCATGTGGCTGAAACAGACTAAAGAACAGAACAATACTGTGTCACTTTCAGAGTCATTACATTGTAAAACATCATAGTTTGGAGAACCTTTAACTCAAAGTAAGGAAGAGGGTCACCCTTCTGCCTGCTGCTGGATGTGGCCTGACATTAATTCTGTCAGAGGGTAATAGGGTTGACAAGCATAAGTATAAACACATGACTCACAATCCCTGTTATTTCCACCTTGAGTGGAACATAGCTACACCTTCTGACGAGGATTGTTTTAACAGTGTGAGCTTGCTTTGTTGGCTTTGTTCAGAGAGATACTATAGCACGTATATTAAACCAGGGTGTGTGAAAAGGAGATGGTGCAGATATTGTAAATATCCTTGAATTGTTCTTAAGAAAAGTAATCTTATCATCCATCTCTTTCATATAAATGGACTATCCATAACTTGTCTGCCTGCTTTTTCCACCATACCACTTAGCTGATAAAGACACACACCACATGACTCAACAAGCTATCCCATTCACACAGAGTATAAAAGAATTAACTTACACTCACCATCATCTAGGTAGGCCTGGTCCAAGTTCTCCTCCTTGACCGTCACCCTCCTCTGTCCATCTCCTGGAGCCTCCATCTGCCCCGTGCCAGGTGGAGCCCGGCCTTTCTGCTGCCCCTTCTGCACGTATGGCTGCTGCTGGATCACGGTGGGGTAGTGCTGAGGGTGGGTCACTGCTGCCTGAGCCTGCGAGGGTGTGGGTGAGTGGGTGGCGGCTGCCTGTGGGGAGTATCCATCACAGTAGATGATCTCCTGGTTGTCAGGCTGCGGAGCAGTAAGAGCTTGAGGGTCTTCTGCCTGAAGCAAGTGGTGGTTGGTGGGGGAGAACTGGATGATGGAAGGGTGCTGGCCAGCACCAATGGGACCTACAGACTGAGCCGGGGAGCCTGTGTGGACCAGGACCGACCTGTGGGGATCAGGCATCATCCCTCCGGTCTGCTGATAAAGGCCAGGGCTGCTGCTTAGACTCTTGCCCCCGCGGGAGTAGACGATGGCTGGGCTTTGCTGCTGGAAACGTGCGTCTTGGCTCTGCAGGCTGGAGCTGAGGCGCTGGCAGGAGGCCAAGCTGGAGACCAGGCTGTTGTCTGGATGGAGGACGCTGCGTGCGTTGTGGTAGTAGGAATGTGGGGATAAGCCCAAGATCTGAGGCATGGCAAAACCCATGTGGTCTGCTTCATACTCATCTATAGGCTCTGTCTTGATGGATGGAGCTGTAAGCAAGTTGAAAAAGTAAGGAGATAGATGTAGAGATTCTGAGAGAAAGTACTGAGAGGATGTTGTGTGCCCTTTATCATTATAATGAAAGCCCATAGTATGATATAAGCCACAAAGAGGCTGATCAGCATTCTTACATGCCATTGGTGTGTAGGTGAAATGTTGGGGCTGGCTGCGCTTCCTCTTGCCATTAATCACGTAGAAGTTCACTTTGACAGAGTGGCAGACAGACGTGTCTCGGTAGGACGGCACCTCCACAAACAGCATACTCTACAAGACAGTGATCTTTTATGTACTGAAAGTGATCTTTACTACTAGATCATCACAGGTTTTACAGGTATAATACAAGTATTTAAAGAATTGTCTGGTGTATAATACGTACAGGCTGGCTCTTATCTTTGTCCACGTTTGCTTCCATTTCCCAGATTTGCTGTCCATCTAGAAAGAAGCAAAGAGAGAAAGTGAAAACCTAATCTTAAACAATGTGATAATTATCCCAGCAGTGGAGTTTTTCAATATGTACCAGACACTGATTTAATTCTGCAAGGCTATACATTTGGAAAATGCTGAATCCTAAACTATCAAGAAATCTCCTTATTCTAAATTCTTCACGGATTTGAATACAGTTACATACAGTAGATTTGTAGCCACAGTGACGTCTGTCTGGCAACATGTCTCCCATTTGATTAAAAATTCATGTGGACAGAAGAAGCCTCTTTGTGCATGTAGATAATATCACTTCTAAAACCACTTCCTCTTACACCACCAAGCATCTGTACATTTGCCCCAAACACATGTACAGAAAGACTTAATGTGAGAAACACACCTGTCTGCTCTCAAATGCTGACAGAAAGCAGGGATTTAATGAGGACGACAAGCGTTCGCAGTGCTCCTCGTCTGTAACGACTATGGCAGATGTCATGTTACATCACACCTCATCAGATTACATTTAAGCTGTCATTTGGGTGGAAAAGTAGACAACAATATGGGCTTGTTAATGTGAACTCCATGTGCCCTAACACATGATACAACGTGCTGCTGTGAGTTCTGTTTAAATGTTACTGTAGGTGGGAAACCCTCTGTCAAATTAAAAACACATGGCTTAAATGAGTCAGCAGGAGGAAGGGGGATTCCACACACCTCGCCAACGTTTCTTCTTTTTTTTCCTCAACTTTATTTTTATGATCAACTCTCTCCACATCTCTTACAAAACATGATGACTACTGCTTTCTTGGCGTTTGTCTTTGTTTGCGTTTTGTTGCAATTCTACTCTAAGGGATACCCCGACTCTTGTTGTCCCTCTGGAGATAAGAAGAGAGGAGGGCGACTTGGCCCGGGCAGCTGTCTGTCCCTCAGTGCAACCCTCCCAATCCGAGCACAACAGCCAGAGGCAGCTGTCTCTCATTCAAAGGGATTTTACAGCTGTACTGGTCCAGAACTTTGTGTCATACAGAAACTCTCCAAAACAATGGCAATCCCACTTTGTAAGATTTATTTTTCCGTCTCTCCGTCTTACTATCCAATACTGTGATGTGTCGTAACACAGCAGCAGGGAACCCCGGAGAAGAAAAAAACGTTTTAGTTAGGGTCCACGTGTCAGACAACAGTGGAGTCAGTGAGTCACAGTATCAGACAAACACAAAGTATTTTAACGTAACTGTCCACCCAACAGACCCTCCGAGCAGCAGCTAAGACAGCAGGTGATAAACACAATGATATTAATCCAAAACAACTCAATCTTTTCTAAACTAATTGTGTTAAAAAGGGTAATACATCCCCTGAGGGAAACCCAGGATTCAAGTTATAGTAGGGTGACTGACCTTTGACCTTATAAAAATGACACAATGACATTAAATTGTACCAGTCATGAATTAATCACTCCATTTTGGCTTATAAATTCTAACAGAAGATTAGAAAAGGGGGGCATTACTCCTACTAACATAACAAAACCTGCATTTGACTGCCATGAAGGGACATAAAAGTAAATCCTTTGGTTCAATCTGAATGCACTGAAGTGTCAACCAGGGGCATCAACAAATGTACATGAATCAACCTTTCATGGGACACACAGAACCATCAATCACACAACAAAAGGCCCATGTGAGTAGTGATAAGACATAATGGACGTCTGTGAGGAAGAAAAGGGCAAAAGGAAGTGAGGCTACAGTGTTATCATTTGGATCATGCAAATAACTCCTGTGGCTCCAGCTGTACAATGATGGTGGTGAAATGTTAAAGCTATGAACATGGTTACTTATGACTGATCAGCCATTACTTGGGCTGTGGCTCTTCTTAGACAATATGTTGTGTAATAGCAGAACTAACAGATGCACAGACCATAATGATTTAATAGTTTCAGTCACAGGTTTCATTTCCAGACAATGCATGTATTTATTGTTTATCTACATGTTGCCAAAAACCTATGGGGTTCACGTGATTCGTTGCCACTCACCCTGGGTCTTCTCCATAAAGATGACTTTGGAATCGGAGCTGAAGTTCTGCCCAGTCAGGATCATCTGCTGGCCTCCCAGAACAGAGCAGCTGTCCATGTCCTGCTTCTCCACCATGGGAAGCTCATGTGCTGAACGTTGGGCTGCCGGGACACACAGAGGGGCGGCAAGTTACATTTACTGTCCATCAGCCGTCGCACGCTTACATAGGAAGAACATTTAGTGATTCATTGTTTCAGTCAATTTTCAAGCAAAAATGTCAAACATCTGTTGGTTCCAGCTTCTTAAATGTGACGATTTGCTGCTTTTTTTTGTCATTTATGAAAATAAAAGTTTGTTCCACTAGACTCTAGTGGATCAATCTGTTAAATATTGTTGTTAAATACTGGTCAATAGAGGATCAATAGAAAAATATTTGGAAACTATGTTGATAAGTGATATATTTTTTCAGTCATTCTTTTCAAGCAAACATTGTGAAAAATTGCAAACCAATCGCATGTTTTATATCATTGTCGGAGAAAACAAGACATTTGAAGATGTCACCTCCAGTCAGCTGAGCGATAAATCAGTTAATCACACAAAATCACTGCAGATTAATCCATGGAAATAATCATTAGTTGCAGCTCAAAACTACAGTGAAAAAACAGGTAACACTTCCCACAAGTACCCGACTACCTGTTACCAAGAAGTGACGGTGTTTTACAATAAGAAAGGGCAATGCTGAGTCATTCAAGAGTTCAAGAGAACAACCCTCGCTTTCACTATTAACAAGCAGCAATATTAATCTGCCAAATCACATTTTAGCAGAGATAACAATGGAGGTTGAGAGGTCTACATACAGTAAAGTACTGTACAGGAAGTGGACAAAATAAGAGGAACAGCTAACAGTTTGATGCAATCTAATAAAACAGCCCTGCAATAAATACTACCTATGGTATGTGAAGATGAATCTCTTTGTCAAAGAGTCATTACAAACGATACAGAATATAAAGGATACTACAAAAGGTCAAAATTATATGTTAAGGGGTTATTGTCATTGATATAATTACTGTGGCACTGTACACTGGACGCTAACAATCATGTTCTGTGTTGAGTTTTGCTTTATTATCACCCATTACTTCAAACTCCACACTCACTGAGGCGTCGACAAACATGCCCGTGCCGTTTGAACAGGTCCGTTCGCCCCGCTACACCACCAGTGGATGACACCAGCAGGGGCCCCGCCACCTCGGACACACCCTCACCGACAGCGTGTGCTTATCGACGGGCCTGACAGACGTATCGCAGGTGTCACTGTAAGCAACTTTACGCTTGGCTGCTTTTCACTGAATTGTTCTGAAGTTGGTCTTACAGCAGACAGGTACTAAGTATTGTTCTGCCCTCTCTGTGATCGGAGAACAGATGGGAAACAACAGTTATAAAGTGATGTTTATATTCTGCGTCATGACTTTTTACAATGACAGGAGCATATTGCATGCAGCCTGTGTCACACTGATATGATGAATGCTACATCGTGTTGGTCAATGCTAGATAAAGGGCCTTCTTGTTTGAGGTTTGATTACACCAGGTGCTTTAATAACACTGTGTACACATGCACTGATGTTCCCAAACACAGACTTTACTACTGCACACATACAAACAGGTACACAGACACTGAAACACACAGTGCCCACCTACTGGATGGAAGCCCTGGCTGCATAAAGACATCTTTGTGCGCTTGACTCTGGACTATCAGCCCAGCTCCAAACTCATTTGAATGTGGGTTCCTTTTTTCTATGATGTTTATTTTGTATAAAGTTTTGTTAACTGATGAAAACATCAGCAGTTTGACCTCAACAGGAAGCACACACGGGGAATTCATAAACCCTGCACTGTATCAGGACTCCAAACATTTTTTTTAAAGATGAGGTAAAATAGCACAAAAAGAATATCATACTGTAAGTGTTTTATATGTAGCTACTTACAGCACTCGACTGGATGCGAGGCGACTTGGAGAGAGACGTGCTGTCCTCCAGGTTGAGGTATATGCACACGAAACACAAGACGAACACGGGTGTTTTTCCGGCCGACGTCTGTCTCGCCCTTCCTCAGCTCGATGTCGGCGTTCCTGAGCTTCAGGATCCCAGCACAGTCAATTCTGTTAGAAGGGATGAATTTGTGAGCAAAACTGACAATGGGAAAAAAAAATATATATATAAAGAGTTGGAGTGGAAAGATGTTAAATCGTTCATAAATTGAGTGCACATTATTCTGTTCTCACATTGCTTTCATGTTGTTCTTTGGCTCCAGGGGGATCTCAAGGACTTTGGTGCCGTAGATAACTTTCTCAACGCTGGTGGTTGTAACTGTCTTGCCAGTGATGCGGTGGACTTGATAAAAGGCGTGGGGCTTGAGGATGCGCTCATCAGCTGTACCAATGAAGATCTGCAGGCCAAGTGGCTCCTTACCTCTGTAGCCATGTAACTGCAGACACGAAAAGGCGATGAAACAGAGATACAGTATGAAGGGAAATGTTGGAGTCACTTTAAACTGGTTGTGTTTCTCCATAACCTTTCCAGATGTCTACACATTTGGCATTAAACCTGTTGTAATGCTCTGCTGCAGAAATGAAAGGTATCAGATCAGTGAAGCTGTGAACTGGAGATAGATAGAGAGGAAGAGAGAGAGAGATAGAGATGCTACTTTTAACTTGAGAGTGCCTCCTGAGGAAACCTGCAAAAACCACAAAGCATCAACTTGCATCTAAATGCCGTTTTTTTGTGCAAACAGCAAAGTGCATAACCTCTATCATAGATTTAACCATGAACTGGTTGCAGAGTGACAAAGCAAACACTACAAGTTACTGTCAATATCTATTCTAACTACAGAAAATGTCACTGCAGTAAGTCTGGTTGCCTGAGAAAGACAGAGTTTACCATTTCTATCTAATGCTTGAAGAGCTTCAGAAGGCTTTTTCTATTCAGACAGCTCCTTTTCGGTGCGGCCATCAATCACATTTCTGAAGTGATTATCTTGGTGGATGTAACTGACAGACTTCACAGCAGATGCTAAAAGTGAGAGGAAACTATGGCAACATGAGTGAGCACGCTGGCTCCATATCCAGGTAGCTGACACACGGGGAGTGAAACAGAGGAAGCTGACTGCAAACACTCAGCAGGCCATGTGAGCAGTCAGCCGGTTGTCATGGCAGTGGCAGGAGCAGTGAGTCATGACAGAGAGCAGCGTAGGAAAAGTGGAAGGGAGGAGGAAGGAAAAACAGAGGGAGCTACAGAGGAGGAGAGGAAAGGAAAGACGAGGTGAAGGAGTGCAGCCGTGGCTAGCCAGGCCTGACCATCTGATTGGCCTGGCAAACCAGGGAGAACTGACCTCAGGGTGAGGCCTTTGGGGATGGGCAGAAAATGGAAAAGAAGCAAGAGAAGCTTTATTTCCAACAAGTCCCTACTATCACCAACAAAAACAGCTTTGAAATGTTGCCACGGTAACGCAAAGAAAGGGAAGTTGAAGCTATTCTTGGACAGTATAGCAGCCATAACCGTGTCACAGCTAATTCAGACGTGCTGTGTTTGAATTGCATGTTGTGACTGTAGGAGGAATATTATTATTATTATATCATTTTTCTTGACCTACAATTATCTTAACCACAGGCACTCTTCTTTTTTACTTTTTAACAGTGTTTCAACACTTTAAATCAGCTTCCTAATATGAGACCAACACAACCAACAAACCAGTGTGCCAAGAGGAAGTCAGGGACGACATGAACACAGATCTGTTTGTGTGGTTAAAACCATGGGGGCGAGGGCGCACAACACTGGACTATTTCAAGCTGAAGGGCAGAAAAAAACAAAAATAAATCAGAGAGCCTGGTGTTGCATTGGTTGACCTGAGCTCAGTTCTGAGGGTTGACATGAAGCTACTGGGTGGTTACAGTGTATCATATGTGTGGGGTTAGTTAGGGCATGCTTTACGATTTGTTTCAGAAAGTGAGAAATAGGAAAGACACTACGAGAGTAGCCAGAGTAACTCACATACAGTCATTTTCATACAGCTGGCCCTGGGCAATAACACCCCACCACTGAGTGCATTATGAGTAGGAAATACCATTACATGCAAGCCCTTCCATCAGGGCAGCCTGAGACTCCCAAACTGGAAGGCTAATATAATGGACAAACCCGACAACATGCCTTCACATGGCCTTAAAAGTCATCATTTGGGACAGATTTAAATGATATCAAGTACTTGGCCGTACCTGCACAACAGGATGTCCTCCCGTAGGGGCTTTGACTGCACCCCTGCTCCCCTCAGTCTCATAGTGAGCTCTGTGGTGTGGCTTGGGCTGCACATCAATGTGGAGCTCATACTGGTCCGTGCGACGGGGGATCGGCCATTCCAACGGGGGGAGAGAAGCCACAGGAATGCTACAGAACCAGGAGGATACAGAAGAGGAGATACATCGTGGAAATTGTTAAAGTTACGCTCCTTAGCAGATGTAAATGTATCTTGTGTGGTATGTTAGCCATAAGCAATAAGTCATGGCCTTCTTGCTAATTTACCTGCAGAGGCTGGAAACCTGTGACTTGGGCCAGATTGGGGGGATCACAAAGAAAGGCTCTGCAGCAGGTTTGGGTTTTAAGTCCTGGTCGCAGGACACCAAGTAGTTCCCTTCTACGTGGCTCTCTGGGTACAGAGTGTAAATCTGGTTGGAGGTCTTGACTATTTTGGTGGGCACCAGGCCTCGCTGACCACTGCCAAAGCCATTCATGGCATCAGAAAGGCTGCTGTGTGTATAGTGGGCACTTATGTTGTGATCTTCATGGCCGCTGAGGGGGGAGGGACTGCGGGAGCGGTGCCCAGGGACTAAGCCTGGATTCCTGTACATATCGTAGGTGCGTTTGCCCTGTGGAGAGGTGGAGCGGGAGCCAGGTCTGGGGGAGGGCGAACGGGGTCCCAGGCAGCCGTCCTCAGCTAGGCTGGTGCAAGGAGATGTGCCCGGGGAGGTGCGCGGGGAGCCAGTGTGGATGTTCTGTAATCTGGGGCAGAGGTCTCCGGGGTTCTGGCCGTTGCTGGGGGACACACAAGGAGACGCCCAGGGGGAGTAACTCTCCGAGTGCCAGCTGGTGGAGGAGTTGCTGCTGGCGGGACTCAGGCACTGGGGCTCACGGTACGAAAGGCTGTCATGGCCGGGCACAGTGAGGGTGGGTCTGGGGCTAATGTTCAGTTGGTGGTTCTGCAGGGAGTCCCGACCATGGTTGTAGTGCTCACGAGAGGGAGTGATTTCGATCCGCGGGCTCAGGGCCAGGCCTGCAGGTCGGGTACCATCCAGGTAGCTTCTGGCCTCCTGGTTCTCATATCCTGAGAAAACCTCAGTGTTGTGTTCACTGTAGGAGGGACTGCAGGACTTGATGCCGTATGGGGAGGCCTCCTCAAGAGGGAAAGCCTGCTCAGACTCAGGGCTGAGGACTTTGTGAGATGCAAGGTTGGGGTCATCTGCAGAGGAGGAAAGATGAAAAATCATCAGAAAACACAACATGTGAAGAACACAAGTGAAGAGTTATAATTATTTAATTCAATTTTATTTATATAGTGCTATATCATAACAAAGTTATCTCAGGGCACTTATTAATTAATACCAGCAATTTAGCTCAATTCATCACAAAAGTTAATGTGCACCTCTTTAAATGGCGCAGATAACTTCACATGTAGTCATAATAAAATAAAACACACACACACACACACACACACTGTAACAGCTGAAGAAAAGCTTCTGTTTTCTCTCACATGGCTACTCCATGTCGAAATCTGTATCAAGAAGCCTGTCAAATGTACTTCCTGTTTTTCTTTTTCATTCACACAGCTTTCGGGAGATGTATTAACTTTGAGCCTGCAAAAACCCAAGAGAGGGAGAGGAATCAAGTCACAGAGTCACATGCTGCCCCAGAGGATCGGACAAACCTGGATCTCCCCCCGGAAAGTCGCTGCAAGGTGGTTCATATTCAAACAAGTACTCAAACTCCAAATCCTCATCAGGGCAGTTAACTCGACTTAGTTCTTCCTCCAAATCTTTCTCGTCATAAAAAGAGGTCATCTGTCTAAATGTTTGTCCCGACGACTCTTCCGAGTTCAGGCGAGGCGGCGGGGACGCGTCTGAGGTGCTGCTGTGGCGCAGATGTGGGTTTGGGGAACCTGTTCAAGTGTCAAATGATGCACCGGCGAGCTGCAGGAGGTGAAGCGCACAAGTTTCCTGTTTCAGTTCGCCGCAGTTATTTTCAGACGAAGGCGGGTCTATTTTCACACTGAACGCAGAATTCTCGACTTCATCTCTGTGTCTGATCCCACCTCCTCTGGTCGCTGATGCGTCGAGAAAAAAAAAGCAAAAGTGCCGCTTGGAAGTGATTAATTAACAGCTCCATTCAAACAGGCCAGTGTCTTCTGACAGACCGTGCAGCCTGGTGCTGCCCCCGGGTGTTTGACATGTTGCACTGACACAGCAGGGTGACTGCGCTCATCACCTGTTCTAACAGCTAACTTACAAAGATCGTTGAAGCGGGCTTGTAATGGAGAGTGGACTGAAGCCCATCACAATGCGCCACTGCATTATGCCCCCCCGTGGAAACGATTTCATGAAATCAATAAGCCAATCAATGTGTTCCACATTCAGACATGTATTTTACTGTTCATAAAAGTCGCACAGGTTGGGAGTCCTGGGGGAATCCTCAGATGTACGCACGACGCAGCACAGACACAAGGGCGTTCCTCCCGGTCCTTCCTGGCCCAGTGGGCCAGTAGCCTGGATGCTCAATCAGCAAAACAAACAGGCGCACATCATGGAGCTGCCCCATATCAAACTTTCCATTTTTCTGGCGTGGTATGCAAATCCCAACGTGACTATAACGTTGACACCGGGTTCATTTTAAAAACATAATTTGCACCATATTTTTATGTTTGTATGATTTGAATTGAAAATATAAAATGTGCTCTTTGTGCTCATATCCCACCTCAAAGTATCTCGTGTATCTCTAAAGTTTCATTACATGTCATAACTTATATTATTTCTTTTTTATTAATATCCACAATGTGGATTTGTATTTTGCGACAATAAAACAAGGTTTGAAGTAATTTACTACTTTTTCTACCATTCATTATATGCTGCTATATGTAACTGGCTCCCTGTCCCCTGAATATTGTATTACCCGTGATGCCAAGACACGCGCTGTGCCTCAACACGCCTCTCCCCAAATATCAACATCCCAACTTTGTGTGAAGGGTTAGACAGACAACTGACACATGGCATTACAGACTTCAACACTGCAGGATAACACTACTCTATCAATTAAAAAATGGTTTGATTACCAGATAATCACAACACTTCAGCAGTACCTTGATCCATCGACCTCATGGTGTGGTACTGTGCCAGCCTCCAAGTCTCTCTGAACATCTGGATACAAAGCGGACAAAATGAAGAAAAAGTAAAATTACTTTCCGCTAATAACCATAGCAGAAGAAGCTATCTTCAGTTAAAAGCGTGACAAGAGACGAAACAGAAAATAAACTTTCTGTACGCGTTCAAAAACTTCAAGCTGCGACACAGCAGTTGCGCGCAAACTCCTTTTCTTTTCAAAAAACGTGCGGTCGCATCAGCTACAGCAGTGGTTCTGGTATGAAGTCCCTCTTCCTAGAGCTCTATAAGGATTACTTGAGTATCAAGAGCGGCTTCCTTCCCCGCTCAGGGTGTTTATAATGGTCCAATGCTGTACAATAACGGGATTCCCTCAGTGTTTCCTCCTGTTTGTGCGCCTTTGCCATGGAAACCTGGAGACAGTCCATGTCGGAGACTCAGGGCTTTCCTGCAAAGCCCCACACTCAGGAATCCATGACGTCTCCGGCTACTGCGCCAAGGCATTTCTGCGGCTTCTCTCAGACAGTAGCACACAAGAACTTCATTGTAGGGATGAAGAAATTACTGTAGGACGCTGTAGGAGAGAGAGGAAAAATAAAAATAGTTCTGAAGTTTGATTACAGGATACACTACATGAAATGTACTTAACGCAGTTTACTAGACTGCTCTTCTCTAGCAGTCCAATCTATCTTTCAATTTGTGAATGATTGTAGACCAGATGGCTCTAAAATGTTTGTTTATTGTACATTTAAGTGGCCATGGTTAGTCGATGATTTGAACGTGGAACATAGAGAATTCCATTGTTCCCATTGAGGAAAGGGGCTACTATCCATTTCCATTTCCTAATGGAAATCTGCAGCATCTTCTGACTGGAGAAAAAAGGCTGAACACCACCACTACATAGACTGACCCCGGTATAGTCAGGAGGACACATTCTCCATTGCAGTAAAAGTGTTACATAAGGTAGCATCCAAAGGGAAAAAGACTTTTGATCATTTGGATCCATCTGTGCTAAAGATTTCTTATGCGAGACACCAAAAATACAGTCACTTTTTCACTTCCACATGAAACTTTAATTTCGAAACATTAACTGCTTGTGTTATGGAGAGAGTCGTCTGTCAACACATACACGTGAGAACCTGAGGTCACAGCCACATAAAAACTCACAGACTGGAACGTCTTTGAATAAATCACAAGTATCTCTTCTTGTATAACAGTGACCATGATGTGTTTTGCAGCAGCCTATCATTTCATGTTGTCTCATAAATCCCACACTGAGTTCACTCCAGCGTTGCCAAACAATCCATGAGTAAATCTTACATACATGTCTGAGTCATGTCTCAGTTTGTGTGCTGTCAAATATATCAATAGCTTTGTCAGTTCATCAAGAACCGGGAGAAAAAAAGGTGCGCCCATCTCTTGCTTTATGAGGTTTTAATTTCTAAACAGATAATGAGTTTAATTATTCTGGCAACATAAACAGTCTTGCCGTGGTATACATAGCAACATGGGATCTTTCTTTATGTGCTTCATCTGAAAGAAAAAGTTTACAGACTGAATACATTTGCTTAAGTCAAGAAACAGTTTCAAGAGAAGCAGTTTTAACATGTTGCCCAGGAGAGGAAGTTGTAGAATAGGACATCCAGAAGAGCCAAGTTAAACATATACATGACTGTTGCAGTGCCATGGACTGATGCCACGCTCTGGTGCCTTTAGTGCAGTGCTGCAGTGCTGGTACATCTAAAGCTCATTAACATGTTATATCTGTTTTTTGGCAGGGTTTTTCAACCCTTTTGTCAGAGCCAGGCTAGTTGTTTCCTCCCTGCTTGCAGTCTTTCATATTCACCATACAGTCGCGTTGATCTTCTCATCTAATTCTCGGCAAGAAAGCAAATAAGCATATTTTCTAAAATGTCAAACTTTTATATAAAGTATGTCCTACACTTCACACACATACTCAACATAGCATGGACATGGGAAGTAGGGGCCCCACTTCCCACGTCCATGCTATGCAGGCCCCTCAGCAACCCTACTGTTTAAATTCATATGTATTAATCCATTGTTTCCTTTTTATTCTAGGCTAGCAGCAGTTTGGAGCTTTTCTGTTGCGTGCAGTCGCATTGAGGTGTTTTAGAGAGTTTAGAGACATACCTGTCAGACAGACCCCTGGAGTTCAATCCAGTCAGCTATAGCTAAAGTACATAATGTAACTGTACATGCTGTACAATGTGATTTGGTTACAGCTCTTGGTTACATTATAGATCTGGTAGCTGGGTGTTGCTCTGATGATCTGGCAGAGTGATCTTGTAGGTGCATGGCTGCTAAGACATACAGTATATTGTTGTTAAAGTTTGCTGTCTGTAAAACTTTCTAAAATTGTTTTACATTGTTGTTGATGACTATTATACTTCTATTATAGATATAAATGATCCGGGCCATTTTAATGAATACAGAACAGATGAATGACGTCATTATACAGACTGAGTTTCTCTCAGCAGCATTCTATTTATGGCAAAATACACACCTTTCAGCAATTTAATACAAACCCTGTTGTTTTTGTCTCAGAATGAAACATCTTCACTGTATTTCATTCAGTCTTCTGCACAGCCTCAGTGGCTGATTCCATGCTTACATCAGTCCTGTCAGACCCAAGCAAGGCCATTCATAGGAAAATGTGTGTACTTGGGGGGGGGGGGGGATATCAGAGGATCTGTTTTGGATTGAGACACGGATAAGTCTGAGGGAGGGAGCCTGCGCTAGACTGCTGGGTGAACAAGGTGATGAGTCTGTAAACCACAGTGGCCACTGCCTTTTCATTTTGGGGGTAACCGTCCGACAGCCTTGTCTACCAGATGTAAATTCCTCCACTGTTACGGAACACTTATGCAACGCAAATTATGAATGAGTAAATGAATACGGGACACGGGTAAGAAAGGGAAAACCGCCTGTGTCCAGACGGCCGAGTTTGCACTTCCGTCTTTTTCTTCTTTTTTCTCTCTCAGAGAGCCCACTTTTTCCAAGTTCATGCAGTATTTTCCATCACTGTAAAAACAGCTCATTGAGGTACAGTTGTCTGGGTTTGAGGATTGCCCTGTTTGAGTTTTCCAAGTGTAACATGTGTGATTGAGCTTTTAAATCCAAGCAGTGGAACTGTAATATGGAAATGGTTCCTTGTGTCGTGGATAGGATATTCAGGGGGCAAAGGGAAGCCTGGACTTTTGCCTCATTTTGGGTCTTTTGACCTGCTCTTTTATATATCAAGTACTTTTTTAAGTTGCGACAATATTTGGAGGAAAGCACACATCCATTTAATCATTTTCTATACCGCTCATCCCATTCAGTCGCAGGGAGCTGGAACCAATCCCAGCATGCACTGGGTGATCAGCAGGGTACCACCTAGACAGTTTGCCAGCCTGTCACAACTAAAAAACCTTTAAGTTAAGGTGGTAAAATATGCCTTCATATTCCACTCTCATGTTTGTAGGCATACTCTAAATATGACGCTACAACCGTCAAACGTAATAAGTGCCATTTCCCAAAATGTCGAACTTTTCCTTCAAATAATAAACTGTCTAATATGTTTTTTTCCCCATCAGAAATGGTCAATTAACAAGTAAAAAATTCTCCCAAGCTTCGTCCTCAGTAGAGAACCCGGATCTACTAATAGGCAAACATTTTTCATTTTAAAAGTTTAGGGTGAGGAGTTCAGACGTGGAGGGATTATATATCTCATCTGGCCTGGGAGCACCTTGGGATCCCCCTGAAGGAGCTGGAAAGCGTTGCCGGGGAGATGGGATGCCTGGACCCGGCAACGGATAAGCAGCAAGATGGATGGATGGAAGTTCAACTGCTGAAGAAGTCTTCTGCTTAACTGAAGTCCTTTCTGAGTGCATGTGCGCTGGAGGTTCCAAGTTTCCACATCACACTTGCTGCACATACGATTGTGATTGGCATGATGATGATTCTAAACTGTGTGGTCTCACAAAATGATTATATTTAAGGTGAGCACAGATACACTTTCTCTCTTTAGCAGATCCAAGTGAATTAACAATAAGCATTTATGATTGGAGAGGGACTTTAATATCCGCACCAAAGTGGATGGATTTTAAAATAGACTGCTTTAAAAGAGTGAAGCACATAATCCAGGAATGTGTGGATGGTCCTTTAATGATGAAGCAGCCTAATAAAATTAGGTTGTGTTTCATAATTATTAATATATGTTGGACAAGCAGTGCTGCAGCAGCTGAGACCACTACTGACAGGATTTCAGTTTGGGTGCAGGGCTGGCATGTCGTTGTGCAATAAGGAATCTTATTTCCTTCCTGCCACAACTTCACATCCCTGGAAAACATTTTCTTTATTTTTCCGAATTGCTACGAATGAACTAATATGTTCCATCAACATGGAAACTACATACATCCACGCTGGATGAAACCACCTCATTATGTAACAGGATTCTCATCGATACGTGAATGTTTGTAGAAAGAATTCAAGTGTCTTAAGTCCAGTGGAAAAGTGGTGGACGAGCTCATGCATTTTCCCCTTTTGAATGCAGCATTCTGAAATCAATATCACCCCCCTCCTCTCTCTTGTCGACACTTTTTCTGTCTTGTCCGGGTTTCCAATTCGACTTTACAGTATTTCAACTTGAACATCTCTCTGTATCTATTATCAGCACAATATGGATGCAAACATTGATACTTCTACATTTGGTAGTCAAAACAAAGTGGAACAAACTTATTCAGAACTTCAGCAGAAAGAAAAACTCACTCCTCCCATTGCAACTTCATTCATAACAACAACTGACTGTTCAGTCTCAACAATCACAATTAATCTCTCGTGGGACCAGTTGAAAACATGTATTTAATCCAGTCAGTCATAAAGGGATTTGGGCAGTTTCGTTCACTTGTTTTGGGAGGCAATAACCAGTGTCATTAGGGACCATCTGCAGCCCTTCTTTAACTGTCCAGGGTGCTAAGACAAATCAAAGCATTCCAGGCCCACAGAGCTATAAATAGTGCCAGAGGAGGGTGTGTGTTCATGCTTTGCAATGTTTCTGTGAGCGGCCTGGCATTGCCAAAATCCACTGTTTACACAGCGCAATAACAATGTGTAGTAAACAATTCATCTGCACTAGCTTGTTCATTATTTGGTGTCATTCCAAATCATCCATCAAGGGTTTCTGTTATTTCAAAACAGCCCTCTGCATCTAAGCAGACACGTTTAATGTGGCGTATATTTCTAGGAGCATTATGCAAAATGAGTGTTATTGCGAGTTAGTACATTAGGCCTTCAACCAATCAGATGTGACACAGAAGCACAGCTGACCTCGGGCCAAACGGTGCAGTTCAGTGTTCTCTGGAGACCTTGCTTATGTGGTCTGAAGGTTGGATATGGATCCCACATGATTCCATTTGTATTAACCTCCAGTCAGGATGCTGTGACAGTTTGTTGTAACATTCTGTAGCACATTCATGGTTGTCTCTCTCCCTCGCTCTCTCTCTTGCACTGTTCCATTGGGAGCAGCGTGTAAGATGTTTCCAAGCTGGAAAGAAAGTCCTAGTAGTGAAGTGCCAAAGATAAAATGCACTGACCTTGTGATAATTAGCCTTGATATGTTACATAACAGCTGCAAGCTTACCTCTTTTTAAAGCCCCCAAAACCCAAACCTTGTAAAATGCAAAGTACATTTGAAAATGTACTTTGACTCTGATTGGATTGTGGATTTGGCAGTGGACCAGCAGGAGCTCCAGAGCTGGCTCCAAGAGAGGAGGAAAGACCACGAATGTTAAGGTTAGCAGGCAAACTCTGTTGATTCTGGAGTGGAATTTCACTTTTCATGGGACTGATTAAGTTAAATGGTTTCTTTTAATGGTATAACTTACGCATTTGGCCAACGGAACAAGAAAAAAAAAAAAAGCTGGGCATACACTGCAGTTTTAATTTGAACATGCAGTACTGAGGTGCTTGACTGCACATTAAAAAAAGGAAAATACTTTATGACGGAGGATCGAGTCCAACTAAAACCATCTCTGGGCTGAAATGCTATGTAAGCTCCAACACTTATAACCTGTAACCTACATGGATAATTAACAAAGCTCCGTCTGAAAACTTAAACTCAAACTAAGCGTGGACATTGATTTCAAAGGACATGTTTTCTGTGAAGTTTCATTACATTCTTTCAGTTTAACTTTCATGAAGTGATTTAATAAAGACTTCCCTAATGTCTAATGAAGTAATACACTATATTGTGTTGCACTACTTTGCTTTTTTGATTCCTGAATATGTTTAACGTCACAGTTTGAGCTTGTGGATTACCTGTGACATGTGGTGGAGAGTGAAAACACACCAGCATCTGTGGGCATCAGGGACTCCCTCCTCTGGTGAGAGAGTGCCAAACACCCAGGCTCCTCAATCTGCCTGTATGTCCTGTGTAACTCTCACCTCATCAGAAAGTGGACTGCAGTGGAACACAACCATAATAACCATTATTGTTTTTGCATTCAAACTGAGTAATAGCTTCAGTCCAAATTCAGTTTCCTTGTATGAGAGCCCTGGGAAAAGAAAAGCATCACTGTTTGTTCGTCATTCACACAAATCAATCACATTTTCTTTTGTACGTACTTTTCTTATCGCAGCACATCCACGGCCACATCACAGCGTACCCTCGGTTGTAATTTCATTCTGACTCGAGTTTGAGGCCACTGAGCCATGTCAGGCCGCATTAAGCTCAACTGGTTCCACTTTGATCATTCATGAAATGGTCATAAAGTCATATTAAGCTCCATTATTACATTTTGTGGCTGTGTTTCACAATTTGTATTCAAGAAACCTCAAAATGACGTCAAACTCCTTCTCGTTACAACGATCATGTGGGTCTTTTTTAAATCCTCAGTTATTTTTGCTCAAATACTCACAAGATGTTTATTAATCCGCAGCTGAAAGTAGTCCCCAACAAACGCCCTTTTTACTTTTTTTTGAGTAACGTTTGTCAAAAACTACAGTGTCCAGCATTTTTTTGAGATCACTGAGCCTTTAAAAAAAATACTATACTGTATCTAAATCCTGCTCTAAAAGATGGTCTTCTATAACGAATGGGCTTCGAGCTGGAGACATGGTAGGAAAATCCGTTGAGTATTCACTAGTATTGAGAAAGTATTGAGACAGAATAACATGTTTTGGTCTTTTCCCTTAGATTTGTTGCCAATAAAAAAAATAAAATAACACCATCTTTTAAGATGTAAAGACATGAGGCCTATGTTAAATGATGACATGGAAGAAACAATGGCACAAGAAAAAAAAACTGGAGATTTATTAATCATCACAACACTGACATCAGCACAATTCTCCCTTTTTTGTTCTGTTCATTTGAGTGCAATCAACAGCATTAAATAAAACGTGTTAATAAATAAGTTATGTTATTTACAAGCAACCAATTCCATTTTAGCGGCATTTGTTTTGCAATTGTATTACAACGTAAAAATATAATAATCAGTTGTACAAAAGAAAATTCTGTGCAAACAGCTTGCTGAATTCAATGGGCATTAAAATAACATATTATTGAAATGATTAATTATGGCACCCTGGACGCTCTGTTTGACACATTAGGATTCATCAAGTCACGTGAGAAAATCATCATTTTTACAACGTAATTGAAATAATATTTTGAACCGATTTGAAATAAGTGAGTGTGGTTATGTTATTCTGTCAGCTGCTGATATTTACAGTATCTCCACCCTCACTCCACTAGTGAAACGAAACATGAGCAGAGTGGTATCTTACTCTTAATGTGCAGCAGTGATACTTATTGACAATATTCACACTGAGGAGAGGTGATCTGATCCCTTTTTTCTTTCATAGCTGAACTGTGGAGGTTAGTAGAAGTGAGGGGGCCCAGGATTAGATGACATGAAAGGGGACGCCGGTCACCGGGGTATTTTCAGTTATGGCTTTAGGTCACTGTTACAGTGAGTCATCATGCAAAGCTGAAGCGTGGCCGGTGCTGGCCTGCCGAGCAGCCACATGAGAGGCTGCACATTCCCCTGTGGACGCAGAGACTGTCGGGAGCCCTGGCAGAAGGTTTTTCGGCTGCAAATATCCAACACTCCTTTGTGGCTGTTTTGACCACGCTCCACAAACACTAACAACTCCGGGCCCACACAAAGAGACAAAGGCAGATTTAACATCAGACACCACAGGTCATGCTAAAACAACCACACCACCTCCACCGTGTCAGGCTGTAGCATCGTGGTGACGCATAAACAAATACACAAACTTGCAGACGTGTGTTTTATGCAAAGTCTAGCCTGTAAACTTTTTTTTTTACCATATAATTCTCAAACTCCATTTAGAAATCACTGTTTAAGGAGTGTGTGAATCAGGTCCTGAGTGAGAATGCTACGTCAATTTCAGCGTCTAACAATAAAAACAGCTTTACTATTTCAGATGGAACTGGAAATGAGAGAAAATCTGTTTCCAGCCCAAGTGACACATCTACAGAACTGAGTGACAGACACTCAGCGTTTCCAGTTACTTTCCTTGATGTGATTTTTGACATTATAAAACCAACTGGACCTGCATAATTTACTGATTTGTGCCTTAACTGATTACATGCAGGCTAAACAGCTGCGCATTATTATTATTGTTATGTTCATAATTCTGAGAGGACATCTGACAACAAATACATCAGTTAAACTGAGTCAACCTACAATTCAGTGCAGTTGTTCTCCACAGAGAAACAGCATCAGTTAGTCTTTACATCAAACACGTGTAGCAAGTAATACTGCTTTTTAACACAAACTCTCTCAGCAAACCACCAGTCCCTGACAAAATGGTCCGTCTTTTACATTTCCAAATGAAACTTTTCAGAACAAATTAAAGGGAATTAATCCATGTTTGACTCTCTGGTCTAAGCGCAGGCTCTGCTAGATGAAGACAGAGGACTCCTTTCTGTTTTCTACCGCAGTAAATGAGGACCAGAGGCTCCTGTCAAGTCTTCAGGTGGTCAGCTTGGAGTAGCTGGGCGGGGAGAAGCGTCTGCGAAGGTACTTGAGGATGTAAAGAGGCAGACAGCTCACCAGCGTGATGACAGTCACCTTCCACAGGAACGATACTGTGGTGATGAAGTAAATGTCTGGCATAGACGAAGAGTCAAAGGTCAGAATGAGGTTGTAGGACACACACATACATTTCTCAGCATCATTCAACAGTTCTGAGGAAAACAATTTAACTATTGCTCAAATCATTCTTTGATAAATAACAATAATAGTCATTTCAAATTGTGGTGCTGGCTTTTTGTCTGATTCGGTATGAAGCTGACAAAGTTTTGCAGAAAGTATAATGTTGCCATAGAGACAGTGAGTCAGCTGGGGGTTACAATTTGAGCTCAGTTTATTTTAGCCTACATTTGTTTACCTTGTACACACTGCCACCATTAAAATTATGCCAAATAAGCTATCACTGGGTTACTTTGATACTGAAGAAAACTTAAAAACGTGATGATTTTCAGGAAGGTTCTGGGGGTTGAAAGGAATGTAATTTTTCTACGATTTCTAAGTGAATTTATGGACGTTTATTTAGACATCTGGAAGTGTAATCTAAAAATATGTGCTTCATGGCTGTGTGTTCAGATCTGACTGAGTTATGAGTAAGCTGTGTGTGAGAGCCACTGCTTCAGCTCCAACTCTTAACTAGTTTCCCGTTATTTGCCCCGGCCTTCACCTGTCTGTCTCTTTCACCTCACACAGTATCTTTGTCTCACATCTCTCCCTCCCTCTTCACCTCCTCTGTGCCCTGCTGGGAGCCTTGTCTCACAGTTTGAAAACCTCTGGTATAGACAGCCCATGTTGAAAGTGAGTAAAAAGTTAATTATAATTTCTCTGACATGGAACCATATCAGTCCTTATATGCAGGAGACAGAAAAATTAACAAATCTCCTTGGAAAAAGTCCAATTAAGTGTATAAACTGCACATGTGACAGAAGAATAGCCTTTAAAATCTATTCCAGTCTGACTCCAAGAGAGAGGAAAGTGTCCAAAAAGAGTACACTTGACCACATGCCAGTCATGAACCTCAGTGGTCGAGATTGTACACTGAAAATGGAGCTCCACGCCCCACATAAAGCTGAAAATAAAGGCCTGGAAAGCTCTCGGTTAGAGTATTGTATATGTCACGAGTCTTAATGTGGCACAACTAAAATTGGCTTATTTTCTTGCTAGCTCAAGTAAATAAATGCCCAACAGCCTGGCAACATGCAGCCTGCAATAGGGTAATATAAACACTAACAATACACCCTTCTGCTATAACAGCTGTTTATCTTTCAGACTTCTAATGGCTACGAATCTGTTTCTATGTTTACTGTGATAAACACATGAACCTTGGCAGTCCACAGGAAACAGGACTTTTGGCATTTCCTCTTTGATACTATGGTATGCCTGAGTCTGCCCACACAATTTGTCAATGCACTCACCTTTAGCCTTCCTCATCTCCAGCATACCACAGCTTATTGTACACCAGAGGCAATATATGAATGAGCAGATCCCCCTCACTACTGACGTACTATTTCAAGGTCGGGTCGGCAAAAGCACAACAACATCAAATGAATGCACCCGGCATTTGTTTTGTTGTCTCGATGAAATACGCTGCTACAGGCTGAAACAGGAGTTCATGTACGTGTGCTTGTGCTAACTCACCTATGAACTCGTGCAGGAAGACGAGTGAGGCGACGTAGCAGGCCAAGCTCAGGAGCTCGCCGACTATCATGAGCCAGTGCCACGTCTGAATGGTCAGGGCCACCATCAGCAGCTCAGTCAGGATAAGAGAGGTGAAGGAAATGGCAACGATATGGACGAACTCTGACTCGAACAGCAGCAACGCCCCGTACATGATGATGCTCCCTGTGGAGTTAAAAGAGAGCACAGCACCTCACAGGGATGAACTGCAACATCTATCCGGCATTACAGTCGATCTTTAGTCTGAAAAAAAGTGATTGAAATATAGAAAGTGCTTCAAAGTTATTAAGAGGTGTCAAAAACACAAGAAACATGAAGCGTTATACTTTTCCTTCACCAGTCAGTTCTATACTTGGTCTTGGTGCATATTTAACCATTTGTCTATGTCCTATTTGCCCAACACAATATTTTCCATTGTCCTCACCATATTTCTAATTCTTCTCAAGCTTATTTGATAATGGGGTGAGGATGTCCATGCTTGTCCAGAGCAGAGACTGGTTCAGGGTGTGTGTCCAGTCAAATAGTGAACACAGACTAGATCAAATGAGAGGACTGTGTTGCTAGCTAGCTAGCCCGCCTGAAAACACCAGTAGTCAAACACACGGAGCAGAGAGCACCAGCCTTTTCAGCTGGCTACTTATCTGCAGCTAATATTCACCAGCTAACTGTCGCTAGGTAGCTAACTGAAAGGGCCAGTACTTAGCCACACAGTCCTCTCAACTGCTTCACTAATGTTAAACACACACACACACACACACACACACACACACACACACACACACACACACACACACACACACACACACACACACACACACACACACACACACACACACACACACAC
>JAVQJL010023550.1:0-11428 GCA_036024295.1 Nannoperca obscura | reverse complement strand
TATTTCTTTAAAGTTAAGACTAGTTTAAAGTCATCTTCATTGAAAAGTACAGTGCTTTTCCTTCAAAAATAAGGACATTTCAATGTGACCCCAAACTTTTGAACGGTAGTGTACCTTTTCTAAAATACTTTCTCACTGTCGTGTCTTTGAACTTGGGGACTTTCAGGTTGGTTCTGGATTGATCCAAACATGGGCTGTATCTCTGATGCCTTCAAGGTGTTCTGTAACTTCACAGCAGGAGGGCAGACCTGTTTACATCCAGTAGCCTCTAATAAGGTAACTCTTATATGGTAAAGATATCAACGTTGAAGCTGCGACATAAAATACAAGGCTGTTTGAACCTTTACTTTATTGAAGCCTTGATAAATAGAAATAGTGGTTGTTGTCTCGTGTTTTCACACCAATTAACACTAAAGCATTCATTTAGAGCCTTAACTGCAATGAATATTTCAAACTTTTACATCATTGCACATCTAAAGACACTGTAGTTTTTCAAACATTTGAAATCTAATGATGATGATGGCAGACTGATCACAGTACTGTTTCTGCTCTCCGCCGCAGATGGTGTTTGGCGAAGGGAAAGTCCAAATGAAGTTTCTCCATTTACTGAGTACTGAGGCCAGCCACAGCATCACACTCCACTGCCTGAATGATCCCCCCCACGGCACCACAGACAGCTCCAGCTCCGCCGGATCCGTACGGCATGGGAACACCACACTTCGATTTCGTGGCTGGAACAAACAGATGTTTGAGAAAGACACACTACTTGAACCACAGGTCCTACAAGACGAGTGCAAGGTGATGAGCAGGGCAGAGAACTGATTCAGCCAATCCTTTTCTTTCAGGTCTACATGAAGTAGGACTAACGAGACTTGACAACTTGATGTGATCCGTCCCACGCATTGACAACTTGATGGAAATAAAGTATATAGCATAGAATGAAAACAATTTCACAGAGCTGATTACCAGAAACCTCCTCCATACAGCTTTTTTCATGCAAAAGAAACAGATAAAATATATATTTTTATATTTGAATAGATTTAATAGATTATATTTGGACTCAGATTTTATTAGAATTTGAAATACACTTCCATCCATCATATTTGAAATATTAATCACTTGAATGACGTTTCTTTATTTTTTCTTTCCTCCACCCATCATATTTCAGATCCAAGATGGCAGCTGGCACCAGTCACATTTCTTCTTCCATACTCAGGACAGTCGTCAGCTTCCTATCGTAGACATACAGGAATTCCCCACATCACAGCCCAATAGTCAGCGGCATATAGAAATCGGTCCGGTCTGCTTCCTCTGACACCAACATCGCCGTCCTGTAACTTATTTACATGAACTGCTACAACGCACGGCTGTTACAATAAATGGCTATCTACCAAAGAGTGAGTGTCCATCAGAGTTTGTCGTGTTCTTTGGAAAGCGTTAATGGGACTTGTATAACAAGTCTGCCCGATGTCCAGATCTACGTGGAATAACTCGATCTCTGTGGAACATCCAGGCCAAGAAGGCCAAAGGAGAACAGTCTATACCAATATTTATCAGTAAATGTGTAAAGTATGTTTTGTCAATAGTTGTTAGTCAAACGGTGCTTAGGTTGGCTGTATATGGACCGATATTACTCCCTGATCACAGGGTAGGGCCTCACTAAGCAGCAGCCTTCCCAAACCCCCAAACTCACACCTATCCTCTAAAACACAACCCCAAACACACCAAGACCATACTAAGCAGAGGCCTAACCCGAAGGAGCGTTTCAGGCCTCTACATAGGAGCACTGTCTAACTAAAGGTTTTTATGAGTGCAATAGCATGTGGATAATGTGTGACTGCTTTAAATATTTCATTGTTCAATCAAAGGCTATATTTTCCCATTATTTTCATGATATTTTTGGTCATCAGTCCTGCCCAGTCGGACCTGTACATCTTGACAGATGGTGCTCTACCTCTACCTGCTCATTTGCTTTCTAGAATAGTTGCTAATGTCAAGTTAGTCTTTTTTTTGCCTTTGTGTTGTATGTACCGGTTACATCAAGATTTGTTATGTTGTATAAGTACTTATTTTGATTTGGTCATTTCTAATTTATGAACCATTTTTTGATACACTACATATTTTTTTGTAGCTTTTCCTTCGATGTGGTAGGATTTTCAGGGGAAACCTATCATTGGTGCTGCAACAAAGATGAGTCATCAGTGAGTTTTTACATTTCCTGTGTATATATTGACAGCATACTGTATGTTTATTTATATCCTTTTTGTTTTTTGTTCACATTACTGTACCACAGTAAGTTATACTCTCAGAGAACTATTTGGTCAACCACAACTCAGTCTAAAGAAGTATTTATGTTTAAAAGGTGTGAGTGTGTGTGTTCACGCCTGTTATTTCAGTTCATTCAGTGCTGGTTAGGTGGACTGGCAGCTAGTGCAGGCCAGAGTCAGAATACACAGACAACAGTCATCTTTATTCTTAAGTTATATTACCTTGAACAAAGTGTAATTATATAAAGTCTGTGGAGGAGAAGGTTGGATGCAAATGTGTAAATAATAAATAAGTTGACAAACAAATAAATGGAACATTTTATCCACAAATGGTTCTGTACATTTTTGAAACGGTTAAAGTCATACAGTGGGGATAAAATTACTCTTGAATGTCAACCATAACAGAATTAGACATAATTATTATCATGATACTACATATAAACTTTTTCTATTGACAACTCTTTTTTTAGATTAGTGGCCTACAAGTGTTTGTCTGGGTCATTATTTTAGAACGTCTCTCACGCAATACGGAGTTTTCAAACTAGTGCAGTCAGCAGGGTTTTAAAATATCTGTTTTAGGGGTTATAAAATGCCACAGAAGTGTGGATGCTTGGTGTAAATGTAGCAAAAGTTATGCATTTTAAAACGAAAATGTAGTGTGGATGTAGCTTATTCTATATAGCCTAATATAAAGTGAATGTTAGTGAGCATGATCGGGGTATAGTACTTTCCTAGTCAAATAAAACATTTTAAAAAGAGTGAGAAAGTAACATTTAAGTAACATTAAAGACTACATTTCAGTAGAGCATTTTGTCTATATTTAGGCCACATTGCCAAATCGAGGAAGGATTTCATCTTACTTTGGTCCTCTGCAAAATTTGAAATAGTGAGGTCAACCTTATGGTGTGAAAAGTGAGTATTATGCAACTCTTGCACCAACCCCCCTAGCACAGGTTTCATATTTAAACTGCGACACATTATAGATGCAAGTAACTCAGAGTGTCGTGCACATGCTCTCTTTCTCTCTCTCACATACACATACACACACGCACACACACGTGCACACCTTACTGACGCCAGTCTGCTGTGACACCCACCACCATGACCAAAATAAACTCCTCCTCTATAAGCATACATAAAAGTGGACAGTATATTCTCCCCATCCTCATCTGTTCAGTAGTATTTGTGCTACTGTGTTTACGTTGACATCACTGGAGTCCGCTGTAGTTCCGATCCACAAACACCGGGAGGCGCCAATGAGCAGGTTCCCAACCGGAAGTCGTCTCCACGTGCTGGCTGAGAGTGAACCACCGGCGGAAGAGGGTTTGTTTTGATGCCACCGGTTGAGCCCAACGTGTGTGGCTACAGTTTATCCTGCAATGTGCTCTGCGATTTTGCCAACGAGCCAATAAACTCAAGAGAGGAACCAACGATAACAGACACAATGTCAAGCGTGGAGAGTCAAGTGGAAAACAACGGCACGGAAGAAGAGCTGAAAGGGACCAAAAGAAAGATTTCTCTCTCCAAGTGAGTGTTTTTAACAGATTACAAGTCAGCAGCAAACTGCTAACTTAGCTAACAGGTTCGTGTTTGATTGTTCGAGCCTGGTTTTGACTATTGTACAAGTTATACAGATATTAAGAGTAGCTCATATTACCAATAGCAAATAAAGAAAACACCAAGTATCGTTTTGTGCTAGCTTAGTTTGGTAACGGTAGCTACAAAGTTAGCATACCATTAGTTAGCTACCTGCCATCAAACTGACACTGTAACGTTACTCACTGTCGTTCTTTATCTATCCGTTGTTTCTTTGAGTTATATCGCCTAAACTTTGTCACCCTTGAAATTGATAGATTACATAATTGTCATAAATTCTGAATGTCTCTGTGTGTAGAAGTTAAAAAGTTGTATTTCAGTCAAGTGGGTGTTTGTTTTGCACTTTTTTGACCCTCACTGTTCTCCGTCATGTCACCGTTAGTTTGTTACACTGCTCAGTTTGTTTTCACCGTGCTGACACGTTTTCTGTCCTGCAGTTGTGGTGCGTGTGGATCTGAGGAGGCAAAGTACAGATGCCCTGCCTGTCTTTCCCATTCTTGCAGGTGAGATTATTGTAAAAGTAACGCAGTTCTTTTACTTGTCAAATCAAAAAAACTGCCCCAGGGGGTCCTCAGACATATCTGAAGGGTCACAGTTCAATTAAAAGGATAAGAAAGCCAAACGTGTTTGTTGCACAAAATCATTTTCTTTTCTTTTATCTTGTGAAATTCTTGAAATCCGTGATTCCCCTGACCACAACTCATGTTCACACTGTTCACAAGCCTTTATATGTACACATTGCCCCACAGAATTAGCTTATGTACGTGTTACATGATTTTGTCCCTAGTGTATATTTTAATAGATACATCCTTTGCCAGTATTTATAGATAATGAAGCAGACTTAGGCAGCCATAAACCTGCCCATATTCTTTCTATAATGTACTTGAAACGCTAACATTAAATATTAGCAATGCCAGGTGTTTCAAGAGCCGGCACACTGTTGATCCTTTCTGATTGCAAAATGCACAGTGTAGTAACAGTCCACTAATAAAAGAAGTGCAAAGTTGTTGTTGTTGTTACATTGAAGAAAGAAAGAAATAAAGAAAGGTAGAGTTTGGCCTGCCAGAGGCTTCGAAACGGCTGAAATGATCTTCCCCGGGTGCTTACAAACAATCTCCCTGGGAGTCTGAAGTTACGTAACATGTGAGGTAAGACGAGGATGGAAAAAGATGTGGCCTTTCAATGAATATGTTTGTGTGCGTATCGGACAGTATGCACTGGATAGGGGAGAGCGAGGTCCACCCAAACTCTTGACTTGGCTACAGGTTTGGCAGTTTTTTGTACTTTAGTCAAAGTGAACGCAGGAATAACAATTATTTTGAGTGGCGTATGCCCCTTTTGTCCAGGACCTTGGATAGATTAGTAGTTGTGAGCAAAATTGCAGGCAGATTTTCACAGAATTATAAACTGTTTATCATGTCATCAATTATTAAGACTTGTTTATGTTGTGCAAATTGCAGAGAGATTGCATGAATAAGATGAGTTATGTCAGGGAGTTGATTTTCCCTTCGGTCTTCTGCTCTAGCTCTATGATGAGATCATATTATTTCATGCAGCATAAAAGCTATATTCCAGTTATCTGTGTCTCACATCAGTCATAAAAAACAAAGAAACAGTTCTGCCTTTTCTGATTTAAAATCCAAAACAAACAATAATCAATGAAGAATTATATTAATAAAAGCTGTCCTGCCTTTGCGTGCAGTAACACAGTGTTTATGATTGATTCTTGGCCTTGTTGTTGTTTTTACGGACTGAACTTTACTTTACTTTAATTTATGGCCAGCAACAACAGGCCACTGGCAATGGCAATGGTCCATGTCCTATTCCCTGAATTCTGTGGATGCTGAAATATTTACAACTTAACCTTCCAGTACTAAATGGCATATTGAAGGTCATACCTGGAAATTTCATTAAGATGTATCAAAGGGTGCTAGGGGATGTCCTTCCCCTTTCTCCTGTAGTTGCCTGTTGTTTTGGGCATCATTCAGCATTCCTTTTACATAGTTTCTAAGGATACAGTCTTTGTCTGAGCCTGGCCAAATACCTGTCTCTCAGCAAGTGTCTGAAAATGGCTCTTTCCATGCTTGGATTAAATCCCAGGTTTTTTGTGTGTTTTTGTTTTAGTAAGATCTTTCAGGAAGCCAATTACAGGCACTTTTGAATAATCACATTAGTTTCAGTTATGTTTTAATGTAAGACATCTCAGTCAAATGTGCAGGTGGGCAGTGGTGGAAGAACTTTACTTATGCAAAGTATCAAAAGTAAAATAAAAGTACTCTACTATCAAGCAGAATTGCCTCTTAATTTAGAAAAAAATCTGAGATTATTCTAACAGTAACTTTGTAAATAATTCAGGAATTGTTGAAGTAATCTTTAAGTAGTAATCCCCCCCCCCCCCAAAAAAAAACAACTACTTTCACCTCCTCCAATGTTGATATGTTCTGGTTTTGTCATTCTTTTATGAAGTTAAACTGATTTGGGGGGTTTTGGATTGTTGGTTGGACAAAACAACCACATGTCAACAGGGATTTTGGAAATTGTGATGGGCATCAATGAACCAAGGAAATTATCTACAGATGAGTCGATAATAATAATTGTAAGTTTGAGCCCCTTTGTTGAGGGCAGAAGAGTTTCAGCTGGTATGGGAAAGAAGTGGAGCACAAATACTGTCAGCTTCTTTTGGTGTTGTGTTTATGTCTATGCCAGTTGATGGATGTTGACAACAAGTTTGGGAAAACGGCTTGTTTTCTCTGTGTCTTTCTCCCAGCACACAGATATTACAACTCTTTCTGGAATTATGACAACCTCTTTATATAATGGGAACAATCTAGTATTGTTTGTCCACCTGCAGCGCTAGTTGTTGTTGCAGTTAGTCGGGGGTTTGCTATTGTTTTGTATGTGTCAGTCTCAGTTCAGCAGACCAGCAGGCCTCAGATAACATCTCTCTTTGTCCAGTTTTCTTCTCCCTGTCCTCCGTGCTGTCTGGACGAGCCGAAATGCCGCCAAACCAAATTCTTTTAAAGGAGTGAAGGGTTACCTAACACATTCTGTTTGTGTGCATTTCTCCAGCTTGCTGTGTGTGAAGATACACAAGGAAGCTTCGGGATGCAGTGGAGTTAGAAAGAAAACTGCCTTTGTGACCCTCTCGCAGTTTGATGAAATGGCGCTTCTCAATGGTGAGCATCTTTCCAAGACCATGAGTAGTTTGTGACAGATTTTTTTTATGTTGAAATGAAATGTTAAAATTGACTAATGATAATCACTGTCAAGTCGAACTCTAAACTAACCGTCAAGTCGGTTATAAGGATATTATTCTTGCCATGGTTGGCAGCATATGTGTGTTTTTGTATGCATAGCTGATAAACAATACATTAAAAGAATACATGCCACTCTTTTACTTGTATGTGGGTTTACTATTTGTCCTTTTCCCACACTGTAGACTACAGGTTTCTGGAGGACACAGGACGATTTGCTGATGGTGCCACGAGAGACAATCTCATCCGGACTCCTCGTGCCACTTTAAAAGTACGTCCTGCATTTTCAAATGAAGTTACCTTACACGCCTAATGTGTGTGTGCTGCACCTAAAAAGGTTTGACCTCTAGTAGTGTAGTAGAGTACCCGGTTTGTTTACCACGTGCACGAGGACACACGTCACGTTATACCACTGATCAACAGGTGGCAGTGACATGCCAAGAAAGCAGCAATGCACCAGAAAAGGCAGGGAAGAAGACTGCAAGCTATTAAAGATGGATGTGAACCATGGTGGATTGAAAATTGCTGTTTGCAAATGGTTTATTAGGAAGGAAATGCGCCTGACACATTTGTTAGCCCTCAGTCAGTTTTGTGAAGTAACACTGAATGTAAACGTAATATATTTCAAGAAAACCCCACAGGTCCTGAAATAGATTGTGTTGGAATATGCTGATGTAAGTTGACAATATGGGAGCACGAATTCAAGCAGCAGTATAATAGAAACAAAATTGGTCTTGTACAATCTCAGGGGAATATTGTAGAAAACAATGACAGAGGTCAAAGTCAAGATGTTTTGTATACGAATATACTGTTTACCCGAACATAGCATTCCCACATCATTAGGTAAGGTATTCTTAAGTAGTTGTTTAACTTTGTTCAAATAATAACACATGTATGTTTCTGAAATTCAGTGGAACTTGTTTTGGTATCTAAGAACCAAAAACAGATGGTCCGCTCTTCATTGTTGTTAATACTGCTCACGTGTTCGCTTTGAAAAAAGGCAACAGTTCATAACTGTTGAGCCAGTTCGGCCAACATCGTCCTCCTGAGAGCTGAGAAACATCTTAGCACCAAATCACAGCTAAATCCAAAGTTAATACGGGTAAGATTTAAAAGCTTAGGGATTTTGACAAACTGAGAAACTTTCTCTCAGAGTAAGAACAGGTTGATCCAACGCTGACCACACCGTCTCAAGACCTGAGCCCGCATTGATCAAACTTCTAGGCTACATTACACAAGAATGCTGTAAAGGGCCACCGTAGGAGTACAAAAGCTTTTCACTCCATGTGAGGCACAAGACACATTCATCAAGCAGCCCACTCCTACATACACTGGCTGAAAAGCAAACAAGATCAAAACAGAAGCAGGAAATCCATCCTGCTGCTGTAGATGGGGTACATCAGAGAACTCATACTGGACAGGAAGACTTTAGTGCCACATTAATTAGTGCACACAATGAAGATGCATGAAAAGTGATTGCAAAGCCGGCCAGCTATATTCTTATTTGTAAGTCGGCAAAAAATAAATGCAAAAGATTTGATGAAAAAGCAGCGTAAAATCCAATCAAATGCATATAGTGACAGGTGTATGCTTACAGTCAGTCTCTGTCCTACAGGAATCTAAGATTCACTCTTAAGATACTTAAGAGACGTGGAACTCTGTTACATTAAAGAGCATTTTAAGTCACAATACATTTGATAAATGGCTTTTATTTTGAAGAAGATCTTCATTGAGGCAATTCATTTAGGTGATTGTCTTTAATATGGCTCGTTCTCAGAAACCACGTGAACATGTTAGAAGAGGTGCATGAAGTGGGATTTACAATCATTTCAGTTGCATTTATAGCAACAAAAACACAATCATATATACAAAGTGATCCACATTGATGTATAAAACCTTAAAAACTCAAAGGTGAAAACAATAATATTGAAACCTCATCAATATGATGAAATGTTTTTCTCTTTGTGCCTGAGAGGCTTGGTTTGTATAATTTGTGGTTGTCATTATGCAATGCTTATTGCTGTTGCTCCAAACCACAAGCATTCATTTATGTAAGATTCAGTGTCTGCACCAGTGTTCACCTGTACTGTTGCTACAAGACAACACAAGTGATATTTGATTGATTGGAGTAATGCATGATCTTTTATGGGATTTTTATAGAGGCAGCGACTGCCGGTCACAAATCAATCAAAATAACGAGACTTACTCTCAGCGAGAGAGAGATGCTTGGCGCGTGAGCTCTGGTATTTGGGTTTCCACCAGAACATTGCAAGTGCAGTAATCTGTCATTAGCTTTGTATTGCCCCACCTTTTAATACATCTATTTTACTGCCTTTAAGCCCTGAAGGAGCTACATGAGTGCCAGAAAGGAAATGCTTGTCTTTTCAAATTTAGATAGGGCCAGTGAGGAGAAATCCAGCTCGTCTTTGGTTTAATTGTTAATGAAACTTGCACAGACGGATTTATTGATGCAGAACAGATGTTTTATATTCAGACCTATTTGTTCTTGGAGAAGATCTATAAAATGTACGATGCCTGCAGACGTATTTAAACAGTTTTCAGTTCAAAACCCAAAGGAATTTAGTTTAATATCATAGATGACTAAGAAACAAGGAAAGACTCCACTAATGTGTGGTGTTTTAGTTTAAAAAGTAACGATTAATCAAGTATCAAAATAGTTTCCTATTGATTTTTATGTCAATTAGTTAACGAATCAACTCATTTCAGCTCTAATAACGTACTATCTAAACTACCTTTTCTGTTTTCCAGGCAAAGAAGCTGGCAGCCAACGCAAGAAAGATGAACATCACATTGAGGTTCCTCCCCATCACCTTCACTAAGAGCAGAGAAAACTCCACCTTTTTCCTTGCAAAGTAAGAATGAAAGAACTCAAATACAGTTTTTTTTTTTTTTTACTTTTAACAGGATATTATTATTTGTCTGATTTCAATTTAGCCAGGACTGCAGAGGTCATTTTTGTAGTTCAGTCACTTCCTTTAGGCTATGAAGCAGTGAGTGGCATGTATTCATTTAAAAAAGACTACAGAAACCATGACCATATTGAATTATGTAAATAAGTATTCATTTTTTAAACATGCTACAGAATCATAGAAAAGACAGGACATCAAACATACTGTTGCATAAACACAAGGAATAGTAATCCAGCCCCACAGGTGTTGGGATTTCCATCAGAGCAGCACCACTTAAAGTCTTACCCTAACATTTTGTGACACACTTAGTCAAAGACAACATAGTGAAGTTAAGTCCTGCTTAGTCTGGAGCAAAATGAGCTTCTGATTAGTGATGTTTTACTTTACCACAGGATGGCACTCTTGTTAAGCCCTAACAGCAGTTTCATCCAGTGCTGGCTCTCTTCAGGTTATCTCATGGTCGTCTGGTGCGTGGCGAGGAAAGGCAGCGGACTTCAACCCATGTTTGTTAAACGTGTGATCAATATTTTACCCGAGGTGGTTGAGGTGTTAGTGAAATTAGCACACCAGGCTGTGAGAGTCTGAGATGAGTTGAGGTTCACCAGATTCTCAAGGAAGATTCAGCCACGGTGATGTCATCGAGTCGTTGCATGGCGGGGTTTGCAGGCACACACACACACACACACACCGTGCTGAGGATCTGTGGCACCGTTTTCTGTGCTGCAGACATCATTTGACAACTGTAGTGCATCTCTTCCATTATGATATGACCCCATTTAAAGGAACAACCTGTAAATTTTTACATAACAATATAATATATATTCAGAATCAGAATCAGCTTTATTGGCCAGGTATGTGTGCATACTAGGAATTTGACTCCGGTATTTATCTCACTCTCAATATACATACATGCAGTAGACAAACAATGCAAGAATAAAGTGCAAAAGAGCAGAGTGCAAGGAATAAATATAACTATGGTTAATGTACAGGTTGCTTAATTTACCTGAGGTAATGATATTGAGACATGTATGATACCATATATACAAAGTATACAAAATATACAAATGTACAGCTTGTATAACTTGTTGAACTGGACATTGCAGTGAACATTTGTGTCCCAGGGTTATAGCACATGAATGATCCAGGTACTATGAGACTGGTCTCAGCTGTTCATCATGGTGACGGCCTGTGGGAAGAAACTGTTCTTGTGTCCGGTGGTTTTGGTGAACACTGTTCTGTAGCGTGTGCCAGAGGGGAGGAGTTGGAACAGGCTGTGTCCAGGGTGTGATGGAGCTGCAGTGATGCTTCCTGCCCGTTTCCTGACTCTGGAGATGTATAAGTCCTGGATGGAGGGCAGGTTGGCACCGGTGATTCTCTCTGC
>JAVQJL010023537.1:0-14257 GCA_036024295.1 Nannoperca obscura | reverse complement strand
CTGCTACTACTGCTACTACTGCTACTGCTACTACTACTGCTACTACTACTACTACTACTACTACTACTGCTACTACTACTGCTACTACTACTACTACTACTACTACTGATGCTACTATTACTGCTACTGCTACTACTGCTACTACTATTACTACTACTACTACTGCTACTGCTACTGCTACTACTACTACTACTACTGCTACTACTACTGCTACTACTACTACTACTACTGCTACTACTACTACTACTACTGCTACTACTACTACTACTACTACTACTGCTACTACTACTACTACTACTACTACTACTGTTACTACTGCTACTACTACTACTACTGTTACTACTGCTACTACTACTACTGCTGCTACTACTACTGATGCTACTACTACTACTACTACTGCTACTGCTACTGCTACTAATACTGATACTACTACTGCTACTGACTTTTATTTTGAAAAATGTTGAGTAAAACGACATCTTACTTTGAAGGTATGAGCGGATCCTAAAGGTGTCTGTTTCCGGGAAATCGGCGCTTGTCTGTCCGATAATGGACACACACACACACACAATACCTTAGTGTTCAGTGGTTAAATTAATTTAACAGGAAATAGAAGCAGGTCACGCAAATTAAACCTTTAACCGGCAGTTTACCGGCTGTTTTGTCCGTTAAGCGGCTCGTTGTTCGCGGTTTTTAGATGAAGTGTCCGGTAATAGACGACGAGGACAAAGAAGAATTAGAGAAGTGAAGTTTCTGTGAAATAAACAGGTGAGATCAGAGGTGTGTTGTGTTGCTTACCTGCAGCAGACCTGACGGCAACTTCCGTGTTTGATCCCGTTTCCATGGAGACTGGAGACGAACACACACACACACACAGGCACGTGACCTCCTTTTACATTTGCTTGTTAGTTTCCACTTGTCTAATGAGCAGCGGTGGACGCTCGCGCTCACACTGACTTTGTTATTCCCATTTCTTTCTACTGTCTACATAGTATTGTGCTTGTTTCTGCACATTAATGTGAAAACTCGTCACTTTGTAGCTTTAGATTAAAACAAATCAACAAATACACAATCATGTGTTATTGTAGATTAATGTCAAACCTTATTGATCCCGAGGGGAAACTCACAATCTGTCCAGCAGCTAATCAATAATATCACATATCTGATGCTGATACTCGTTGTTTTCCTTCTGTTACAGGTTTTAATTGCAGGTTTTCTCATAAACTCTGAGAAAAGATCAAGACTTGGCTGCAACTAACGATTATTGTCATTATTTATTCAGTTGTTCAGAAAAAAACAACTAAGATTGATCGTCTAGTCGATAAAAACACAGCAAACATCCATCTCAGTTCTCTGAAGCTCAACGTGATGATTTTTACAAATGAAACTGCATTTTTTAAAGGAAATTGTGATTTAATTGCTGTTCTCTCTCCTTCCCGGAGTATAAAAGCTGTTCAGACCAATAGTATTTGTGACATTCTGTATTTCACCTCCTGCTTTTTATTTTATCAGTTGATGTTATTGCAGTTTTAAGGTTGTTGCTGTCAGTTTGTGCAGCAGGTGGCGCTGTTCCCTCAGCCCAGCTTCTCCTGAGCTGCCTGGAGACTGATTCTAAATGTGTTGGTTCAGGGTTCAGCTTGTGGTTCCTGAGTTTCAGACCCGGGCTGTAGAGAACCAGCTGTTGTTGGTTCTGTTGTTGGTTCTGAGGTCGGACTTCTTCAGATCCACGTTGGGAGGAGCTGCTGTTGACGCTGGTGAACGTGGGAGCAGAACTGCAGCTGCTGAGTGCAGGAAATGAAGCATCCTCGAGGGGGACGGGAGGCCGGCGTGACTCATACTTCCCATCATGCCCTCCCCTCCCTCAGCCAGAACAACACACACTTTCTCTGTGCAGTTGCCTGCAGACATTATCGGGGCGTCTAACCTGCAACTTGTGATTATCCATTTAACGCTTCTTCATCATCGTTCAGTCTGTGAAACACTAAAAATCACAATAAAACATATCGATCCAAAACTATTCTGACTGCAGGAACATTAACTAAATATCAATCAACACTCATATACCACGTATTAATGTTTCCTCTGCAACAGAAATATCTCGGCTTATTGTGATTGTGATATTCCTAAATTATCTTGAAATGCTTAATTTCCTTAAAATCTAAAAGGCTGGAAGTCAGTAAAGCATGATGACTGAGAAAGAACTGAAAATGTCTCATAAATGAAAACAGTGCTTGTTTTGTAATGTGAAGATCATATATGTGTATACACACACACACACACACACACACACACACGAATTACAGCTGAAAGCTGAAGTGATGTCTCTTGTCCATCTACATCAACACTTCCTGCAAACTCAAGAGGTTTGTTTCCCTCAGCTGCTGCAACGTCTGAAAATAACTCGCAGTCCTTCTGTTCACGAACAGCAGATATTTCTCAACGAGTCCAACACTGGACTTCAAACAGGCTTCATCACAACCCCCCAAAACACTTCTGTCATTACGCTTCGTGCTTTAAAGACACTTTAAAACTCCAATTTAAACAAAAGTTAAGATGTTTAAAGACATTTTTGGATTTGAATTACCTGAAAAATCCACTTCAGTTATGAACACGGAAACCTTTTCCACATCGAGGCCACGAAACGCCGACGCGTCGTTCTTCCTGTGGCTCAAACATCTGTGATGGTAGATATGGAAGTAAACACTTGTTCTTAAAGAGATGTTCTCCGTTACCTTTTTTAAAGAACCAATATTCAGGATGTCAACAGCAACGTCACCTCTTCAGATCCGGGAGCGATCTCCTGGCGTTCCACAGGGATCAATCTTAGGGCCCTTACTCTTTCTAATATACATGGTGAGGTTTTCCTGTACACTGATGATGAAGCTTTGTTAGCAAGTTCAAAATGTCTCTTTGATGTTGAAAATGACTATATTTAGTAAAGACTGAATCTATTCAATTCAAATTCAATTCAATGTTATTTATATAGCGCCATATCATAACAAAGTTATCTCAGGGCTCAATCACATGGAGCCGGTCGAGTTCCACACACACTTCCACACAACTTGTCGTGCACCAGGAGGAACCCAGGACCCATTGCACCAGCGTAGGGCCTAACAATGGGTCCAAGGATTTCCTCCCGATACCTAATGGCAGTCAGGGTGCCGTTGTCCAGCCTGTAGAGGTCTGTGCGTCCCTCCATGGATAGGCCTCCCCAGACCATCACTGACCCACCACCAAACCAGTCATGCTGGTTACAGGCAGCATAACGTTCTCCACGGCTTCTCCAGACCCTTTCACGTCTGTCATATGTGCTCAGGGTGAACCTGCTCTCATCTGTGAAAAGCACAGGGCGCCAGTGGTGGATCTGCCAATTCTGATGTTCTATGGCAAATGCCAATCGAGCTCCACAGCGCCGGGCAGTGAGCCCAGGGCCCAACAGAGGACCCTCATGAAGTCTGTTTCTGATTGTTTGGTGAGAGACATTCACACCAGTCGCCTGCAGGAGGTCATCTTGTAGGCCTCTGGCAGTGCTCATCCTGTTTCTCCTTGCACAAAGGAGCAGACACCGGTCCTGCTGCTGGATTCAGGAGCTTCTACGGCCCTGTCCAGCTCTCCTAGAGGAACTGCCTGTCTCCTGGAATCTCTCCATGCTCTTGAGACTGTGCTGGAGACACAGCAAACCCTCTGGCAATGGCACGTATTGATGTGCCGTCCTGGAGGAGTTGGACTGCCTGTGCAACCTCTGTAGGGTCCAGGTATCGCCTCATGCTACCAGTAGTGACACTCACCCTAGCCAAATGCAAAACTATTGAAAACCAGTCCGAAAATATGAGGAGGGAAATAATGTCAGTGGCCTCCACCTGTAAAACCATTCCTGTTTTGGGGGTTGTCTCATTGTTGCCCCTCTAGTGCACCTGTTGTTCATTTTATTAACAACAAAGCAGCTGAGACTGATTAACAACCCCCTCTGCTACTTAACTGACCAGATCAATATCCTAGAAGTTTAATTGACTTGATCCTATACTCTGATTAAAAAGTGTTCCTTACATTTTTTTGAGCAGTGTAGTTCCTGCTCTGGTCATACTTGCATCGTTACTGGACTTCATGCAGTACTGGGAAGGCATGCAGCCTAAAAGCATATATCTTTTAGGCTTTAAGGCTTGGCCAAACATATGCCGAAGGTGGGTGGTCACTAGATAAATCTAACAAATCACCCACCTTGTGAACACTAACCATGTGTCTGTATGACAGACCATTTTGGCAAATGGCATCACAGACTCCAAGGCATTCAGACATATAATCCCAATCAGGAGGCCCTCCAGGGTGGGAGGATTAATGAGTTGCACTGTTAGCATGCAACAGTGCTATCTGAGATTTTTCAAAACAACCATCTCAATCATTTTGGGTCAATCTCTGCTACATCATAACAAAATGGTGTTGTATAAAACGAGCATATAACTTCCTCAACAAGAGCCCAGAGAGTCATCTGCAGTACTTTCTCATGTCCACACACAAGGAGACAAATGCTTTAACATTTGTAGTTACTTTTATCTGTCCTCTCCATTGTATGGCAGCAGGGCCATATTTCTCATATATAACCTTGGTGGGACCCTTTTGGGACTATGGCAATCCTGTCACAATCAATATATTTAGTTTACAGAAGTAGAAAGCAACTAAGTACCATTTATTTATTTTTTAAGTACCATACTTAAATCCAGTTTGGAGGTACTTGTACTTGAGCATTTCTGTTTTGTGCTACTTTATACTTCTATTCCACTACATTTATTTGATAACTTCCGTTACTAGTTACTTTGCAGATTAAGATTAATTAACTAAATAAAATCAACAAATAAATTAGGATGTAATATCATAGATTGAGATAAAACTATTGATCTGAGAAGAGAAATTCACAAGTTACCCATGCAGAGAAAGTATAGTTAAAGTAAAAGTTACTATTAGGTCCACCTTAGTAGTAAAGTAGTATACATATTAATGCGTCAATGATACATACATTATACATTATTGTGAAATCAGTCATTCTGCATAATGAGTACTTTTTGGTTCTTTAGGTATATTATGATACTACTACGTTTGTACTTTTACTTCAGTAAAATTTTTGAATACATGACATTTACTTGTAATCTCTAGCCGCAGACTCGCCTAGCAGCAAAAGCCGACAGCAGAGCAAGCAAGGGCAGTGTGACTGGAGGCGGACGTGCGGCTGTCGGGGGGACTAACAGCTAAGGTAAAAGCTAACCCCTACAATATACCGGTTCTATCTTCCTCACCAACATTCACTCCCTGGAGAGCAAAATGGATAATCTGCAGCTGGAATTAACATCAAAACAGGAGATGAGGAATTGCTGCTCCATTATTCTGACAGAGACATGGCTCAACTCATCAATGCTGTTAGCATTGAAGGGCTTGCTACATTTTGTGCTGCACACTCAATGGTAAATTCCGAGGGGGTGGTTTGTGTATTTACATCAACTATAACTAGTGTAATAATGCTAGGATTGTCTCAAGTCATTCCTCACCGGACATCAAGCTTTTGACTGTGAACTGCAGACCATTCTATCTGCCCAGGGAGTATGCTTTATTTACCATCACTGCTGTGCATGTGCCCCCCCAGCGCTAACACAAAGGGGGCTATGAATATTCTCTACCGGACTATCAGTGAATTGCAATCCGCTCACACTGACAGCATTTTCAATGTTGCTGGGGATTTTAACCAGGCCAACATGAAAAGTTATTCCACATTTCACCAGCAAATATATTTTGCAACCAGTGGAGAGAACACATTAGATATGGCCTACACCAACATCAAGGATGCATTCAGAACAATCCCCCACCTCGGCTCTTCATACCATTTATAGGTTATGCTAATTCATGCATACAAGCCCCAGCTGATCAGAGAAAAACTTACAATGAGGCAGGCGAGGGTGTGGTCTGGAGGGGCTATGAAGGCACTACAGGACTGTTTTGAGTGCACGGACTGGGACACGTTCAAGGCAGCTGCCACTTATAATGATCACACCAACTTAGATAAGTATGCCAACAAATGCACAGAGGACGTCAGCGTCAGTAAGAACATCATTATCCAGGCCAGGCAAAAACAAAAGTCATGGAACTCAGTCTTCAAGTCTTGTGATGAGGAGAAACTGAGGACAGCAAGAGCCAACTTGAACCGTGCCATCAGACTAGCATTTGCATTTGCTTACAGTAAAAAAATCCAGGATTTTTTCCACATCGCTACTAAAAGGAATATGTTAGTCAAAATTAACATAGTGATTATTCTTAAAGTAACAGCTTTAAATAAGAAAAGGGAAATCTGTTAAGTTTTTAATACACAAAAGCCATACGATCAGCTTAACAATGTTCAACTGACAGTAAGGGAAAAAAACAGGAGTAAGATTTTAAGAACGAAATTAAACCAGAGATGCTTGAAATGAATAAAAAAGCAAATTCAGTAGTTTGTATAAAAAGCAAAACCTTATCAGATCAAATTTAGTAAAACAAAACAACCACATGAGGAGCTGTAGTTTTATCTACTTTATATATAGCAGAAGAGTATTCCGGCTGCCAGGAAGTGAGGCGATTCAGCTTCGCCCGCCACACTACCCTCATATCCAGACAGAAAGAAAACAATACTGAATAAAATGTTTCATACTGAATCAGGACGCTCAAAGAAAGAAAACAATACAAACAGCCTCTATGCAACCAGTTTTCAACACAGATTCTCTCAAGAAAAGCAACAACTTTTTCTTTTACCATTTAACCTACTCACAATTTCAGTACACACATAAGCCAATTTGAAACACATGCACATACAAGACATATAAGTCGACTTGAAACACACAACAGCTGTCAGCTCCCTCTCTTCTCTCTTTCACACACAGCTCACTCGTTCAACAACTCATTCATTCAAAAGAACCATGCTCTCATTAACGAAACACTCATAGTTCAAACAAAACATCCATTGAGTTCCAAACTCAATTAGAGCTTTTACTGGCCTCACTGAATGAACCCAAAGGCAAGAGTCCCAGCCCTTCCTTTTTTGTGCAAGAGAAACTGATTTTCTTTCCCTTTAAGCGAATTCCCAAGCTTGAGAGTATCTGACGTCAACACAAAACAAAACTTCAACCACAATCACTGCATGCTTTAACCAAAACCCCACAATTAACATATTTATTAATTGCCTATAACCCACTAAATAATTTAGTTAAGATCACTTTCTGCTGCAGAGTGAAAACATTTTTAACCAGTTAACATAAGCCACGGAGAAGCATGATCTTGTTCATATGTTGATGTAATCTATTCTGGACACATAAGCAAGGAAGCCTAGTCACATTTTAACATATATGTGAATAAGCACATCTGGCCATACTTTAACACTACGCGTATACACAGCTCAGGCCAAGGCCTCCGTTTCAGCCACTTAGCACCTGGAGAGAAACTAGAGGGAGAGGGACAAGAAAGAGCATGAACTGAGATACAAAAAGGACAAAATAAATAAATGATGATTTTACTTTTACACTATTTCTTCAGTCTTGTTTCTTTCAAAACAAATGTGTTTTCAGTGTTCTACAGCACATTTGAATGGTCTGATTATATTAGTTATAGTGATTTGCCCTTGTTTAAAATATTATTGTATGCCGGCATTACTTCAATCTCAACTCCTGTTCAAAGTTGTGTTTTCTGAAACACGAATATTTTTTGTTGTTAATTTGTTAAAAAAATTTAAATAGTTTTTATTGTCTTTTGTACTTTACTGACCATTGTATTGAGTAATCTGCATTCTGTTACTCAGTCATCAGAGTTTATTCCTTTGTCCATTCCATTGAGGCCTGCAACATTGCCTTGTCTCTGATGAGCTCAGTGAAGGAGGTAGTTCAGGCTTAGAATAAAATTTACTATGTCATCACTTTTGCAGGTTACTGGCTCTTACTCCTGTCACAGAAAGACAGCACATTGGTCCATGGTGGTGTTTTTCAACATCTTAGATGTGTCCGCTTACAACAAATTCATGGTGTGGATGGAGGTGAATCCAGGATGGAACCTCTTTTTCAAGAAAAGGCTATTCCTGGAGGAGTTGGGGAAAGCCATGCTGGTACCCCACATACAGCAACGCTAACACCTTCCTCGAACGCAAGATTGGTGAGAGAGATACAAGGCCGAGAAGCAAGATCACTTGCTGCAAGAGAGAGAGGTGACAAAAGGAAGCAGTCTGTGTGCGCCAAGAGATTTGAAAACAAGCATAAATGCAATGCATCTATTTGCAAGACACATGTAACAACCTGCACATATTGTCCAACATGTGCATGAGAAAAAAACACCATTGAAGTTTGAGTTAACCCACTCCACCAAATTCAGAAACCTGGTTTTGTTATCAGTTTTCCGTTATCAGGCAAAAACACATATGATAGACTAATGAACATTGTAATTTTATTGTTCATGTTTGTTGTTCTTTCTTCTTTTTCACATTCAAAAGTATTTGTGAGGTTAATGACCACAGTCAATTATTCAGCCATTGTACAACTGAAATAAAAAAGGATTTATTACTATTTAGTGTTCTCTTTATAGAAGTTATTGTTTTTGAATATATCATTCTTTACAGAATCAATTTGGCAGATGAAGGTTTCCCTTACTTTCAACAAACAGATGATGGAGAGAAGGATGACAGCTCAGATGAATATCTTCCGCCAATTTGTGTATGGTGTGTTATCAAATAGTCTTTACTCCACTATTGCTGCTTTGGTGTCTGTTTTTACACACATGCCATTATGCTGTGCCTCAACAAAATGGGTACAGCATTAAAGAAAGTTCCAGTTATTGGAATTGACAAGAATTGACCAGCCTATACATCAAGATGTTCCTGATGAGTCTTCTTCCACCTATTTTCCCAGATGTAAGGGCAGAATTTCTCATTATTACATTTCCTATGATTAGATATGCTTTGCTATAATTATGGTATGTGAACATTTAATCTATGTGTCCTCTATGTACTTGGATAATTTGTGTCTTGTGTCAAATCTGTCATGAGGGACAGTATCTTGTTTTGTTGAAAGCTGGAGACAACTTGTTTGGGATGTTAGAAGAATAGTCTGCCCTGTATCCTCATCCTTGGGAGAGAACACTTGTTGATAGACATGATGTGGGTTAGAGTTGACTTGATATCTTTCCTTTTTGTGTACTATGTATTGTGAAGTTATAAATATGTGACTGCATCTGACCTTCAGGGTCAGACTCTTCATAATTATGATTCTTGGTGTATGATCTCTGGCCTTTCAGCTGAAATAGGGTTAACTCTGTGTGGCCTCACTAAGTGAACTACTATTCTGAACTACCATTTTGTGTACCCTCACTTTGTATCCCCATTGTAGACTCCTGCTTAGTGTATTCACTTTGTCTTTTCTTTATTTACTTTTATATTTGCTTTGCTTTATTCTTTGCCTAATTAAATATTCAAAGACAACGACTTGTTGGATTATCATTTATTTGCTCACTTCTTCAAGGGAAATATTCAACTTCCACCAAAAACTTGCCAACAAGGATGGGATCACTCCTCTTCCAAATAAGGGCTTTACATAGAGTGCATAGAACCATGATCGATAACAACAAGATGTCTCCTGGGTACCATCATCAGCCAGGACCTCAAGTAGGAGCTGAGCATCAGCTCCCTCACCAAGATGTACTTCCCGCGGCAGCTGAAGAAGTTCAACCTGCCAAAGACAAGGATGGTGCACTCCTACACCTCCATCATTGAGTCCATCCTCACCTCCTCCATCACCATCTGGTAGGCTGCTGCCACTGCCAGGGACAAGAGCAGACTGCAGCGTATCATTCTGCAGAGAAGGTGATTGGCTGCAATCTGCCTTCCCTCGAGGACTTGTACACCGCCAGGTCCCTTAGGCGTACAGTACAGATTGTGGCTGACCCCTCCCACCCTGGTTACAAACTCTTTGAAATGCTCCCCTCTGGCAAGAGGCTGCGGTCCATCAAGACCGAAACCTCATGCCATAAGAACAGTTTCTTCCCCTCTGCAACAGGCCTCATCAACATGGCCCGGGACCCCCCTATGACTCTGACTCTTGTTCCTCCATAAACCTGCCTGCCCGCCCACCCACCCAATGGTCACTACACGTTATATTAACGTTATATTAATGTCTGCTACAATCTGAACATCGCACATTCTTAGTCCAGATTGTATTAACATTTACATTGCTCACTTTGCACAGCTCTTCTTTTTATTATTTTTGTAAATTTTCTATTTAGTGGTTTTATTTATATTCTTTCTGTATATATCTATGCTCTTGTTGGCACTCACACCAAAACAAATTCCTTTTATGTGTAAACCTACTTGACAATAAATCTGGTTCTGATTCTAATCAAACTTGCAGAGGGCTGGAGATGAATCACAAGTGCTATAGGTAAGTATATTGGTGCCAAAGGCAGAATCGAAAAGAGCATTAAATCTAGAAACAGTTTCTTTCTGTACATTATCAAATACAATACATTCAAAATAAAATACAATTCCAATACAATACTGTACAATATACTATACTTTGTAGAAACAATGTGTCATTTAAGTGGTGTTGTATTCCCAGAACAAATTAGTCTTTAGTCTTTTCTTGAAAATGGCCAGAGAGGTTGTTTTTCTGATGGATGTGGGGAGATGGTTCCACCACTGGGGGGTCGGACAGGAGAAATGTCTCCGATGTGATTGGGCGTCCCTGAGAGAGCGAATCACCAGGTGCTTCTTGGAGGCAGACCATAATTGGAGGACAGAGGTGTAAGGCTGGAGGATGGTCTGGATGTAGGTTGGTGCAGTCCTGTTCACCGCTTGGAAGGCCAGTACTAGGGTCTTGAATCTGATACGAGCAGCAATGGGTAGCCAGTGAAGGGAGATGAAGAGAGGGGTGACGTGGGTGTACCTCTGTACGTTGAAGATCAGACGTGCTGCTGCATTCTGAATCTTCTGGAAGGGACGGATTGCACAGGCTGGGAGTAGTCCAGCTTGCAGAGCACAAGTGCCTGGACCAGCAGTTGGGTCGAGTGCTCCGACAGGTATCTCCTAATCTTCCGAATGTTGTAGAGGGTGAATCTACACGGTCGGGAGACTGCAGCAATGTGGTCGGTGAGGGTGAGCTTGTTGTCGATAATGACCCCAAGATTCCTGGCCGAGGGCGATGGAACGACTGTCGTGGAGTCCAGGGTGAAGGAGAGCTCATGGGAGATGGATGATTCTTGAGTCATTCTTCAAAATTATTAATATTAGCTTACTATATATTGTGAGAGTTTTCATTGATAAAGTTTGTCGTCTTGTGTTTGTCTTTGTTTACACATAAAAAAACATTCTCCCCCAGGGTGAACCGTCTTTTTATGTAGGCTAGCTGAGTAGAAATAAAATATAGTGAGAGATACGTTATGAATTCAGATTCTTGTTTCAATATAATCTTTATCTTATAATCTTATAATAAAGTGTTTTTATTATATATTTATTTCACATGTTGCAGTGTTGTCCCTGGTCACAACCTTCCTTAGGCCCATGCTTATAGATTGAACACGTTTGGTCACCCCTTCCTCTAATGGTATGGTTCGTTTTTCTTTTTTTTTCTTTTTTTTTTTTAAAGGTTGAAATGCACTGAAGCAACAAAAAGGTACCTGTGTCACTGTATGAGGAAGTGGCAGAGGAAGTGTTTTTGTCCTATTTTCCAGTTCTCCTCTTAGTGCAGAGCTGGTTGTAGCCTGAGTGTCTGAGTGGCAGGACAAGGGGAAGGATTTGTAAGTAAAACTAGTATTTTAATAATGTTAATTCCACACTCCTACCCTTTAATTTATTTTCATATAAATATCTGCTGCTGAGCTTCTAACAAGCCAAACACTGCTCTCTCATTGCTTTGATTTTAGCATCATTACAATGGTTCCGTGATTGTTTTAGAATTGATTTTTAAAATAATTGTATACATTTTTATAATAATTAATATTACACTGTAAGTGAATATGTTTTTAGGGTTGGTCTTGTTGCTCTACAGGATATAATATCTGTTGTTGTTCCATAGCCTAAATCCACAGCCATGATTCTGTTTTGATTAAAATTGCTTTAAAATCTGGTTGCCTATGACCCATATACCACTAAGGAGAACTAGTGTTGTTCACTGTCATGTCCTTTCTTACTCAGGAGCACTATATGATCCAGTCTCACTGTGGATTCCTAGAGACTTAAACTTAGACAGAAAAGGGCAGAGGCGTTATAGTAAGTAAAAGGTGACTAGTGACTGCATTGGAGCTGAGAGGCCTGATACCACGGAGGGTGGGCAAGCCAGCAGCACAAATGACCACCCTGATCAAAAGGTTGCAGCACTAAGCTGAGAACCTTTCAGTTATCAAGTCAGGCATGGAGAAAACATACACCCATCGCAGGGCCTGGATTACCAAACTCCCACTGTTGCTGGAATATTCAACGAGTATCCACGATTTTGGGACATGCCAAGTCTGGTAGGTTGCATGGTTCCCTGGTATTGGATTATTTAGTCTCACTCCTCTCAAATGTGTTTTGCTTATAAAGTTTATTGGTGAGCAACTTTCACATCCAGCATACATAGAGCAATATTATCATCATGAGTCATGTTTGTGATCATCTGATTAGGGCTTCAACTAGCAACTATTTTGATAATCAATTAATCTGTCAGTTGATTCTAAGATAAATTGGATTAAAATGTGCAGCAAACATTTCCCATAATTTTATTCAAAAACTTCCACTTGTTCTTCCAAGTTGACACCATCAACACAACACACACACAACCTAATGTAGGCTGTACAATATGGAGGTAAAGATATGTTTTGCACAAAACCAAATATGTCTTAGGTTGCTTGAATGGCCCTAAACTGTTATAAATAATAATACATTATAAAAATTTTAAATGTAAATCACAAAATAAGTGGTACCAGGCTTTGCTACATCAAATAGGCCTATCTTTAACAACAGGCCTAAATAGACCTGAACTGTTATACATACTTATAAAGAATAACAATACATTCTAAATGAAATGTAAACCAAGTATGTGTTAACAGGCTTTGCTACTTGAAATAGCAGAGCAAACAACGGCTGTTAGATAAAGAGAAGCCTGCTGTGAGACGCAGTACCTGCCATGGCTCAATTAATAAGATTTTGTAGTAAATGCCCAGTAACTGATCCTGCTGTTGATTTTGGAGTAACTGATCCTGCTGTTGATTTTGGAGTAACTGACCAGTAAATATAGGTTACCTGGTGTAACCCCAGTTCTATGAGTACATGCGACGCCCTCTAAAAGGCTTTGCTATTGGTTAATCCCCTCGAGGCTCCGCCTCGATACCTGAGTCAACTTCAATGTACTCACCCTCCAATCAGGGGGTAGTATCCTCCCCAATATAACCCCAGTCTGTGCATTGATCGTTTCCCCTGAAAACTCAGCAACCACCCTGGGACCAGCTGGGCTGGTAGTTAGAGGGCATCGCATGTACTCATAGAACTGGGGTTACACCAGGTAACCTATATTTACATCGGGTTCCACCGCCGAGGCCTGCACTGACCATCACCTGGACCCAGGCGTCACGTGGACTCCGCCGCCGCACCAGCGGCCGGCGCCAGCACCTGTGCACTGAGCACAGAATGCGCCACTGACCCCGAGGTCACATCCCGGAGATAAGATTGCACGAAAGTAGAAGCAGACGACCACGAGGCAGCCAGACAGACACTGGCACTGAAACACCTCGAAAACAGAGCAGCGGAAGCTGACATGCTCCTAGTAGAGTGGGCTCGCAGCCCCCCCGGAGGGGTATGGCCCATCGCTTCGTAACCCCCCGGATGGCTGCACACACCCAATGGGCCAGTCGCTGGGAGGACAGGGGGGTCCCCTGAGTCTGACCACCGTAACAGACAAACAATCGGTCTGAACCCTGCCGTACGGGCCACATAGGTGCACACGGCGCCCACCAGGCACAATCCATGGAGACGCAATAATTCTGTCTCTGAGCTCCTTAAACAGTTCCTTCGACCTCATGATTCTCATTTGCTCTGACATGCACTGGGAGCTGTAAGGTCTTATTTAGACAGGTGTGTCGCCTTTCCTAATCAAGTCCAATCAGTTTAAACACAGCTGGACTCCAATGAAGGAGTAGAACCATCTCAAGGAGGATCAGAAGAAATGGACAGCATGTGAGTTAAATATGAGTGTCACACCTAAGGGTCTGAATACTTATGACCATGTGATATTTCAGT
>JAVQJL010023527.1:0-11755 GCA_036024295.1 Nannoperca obscura | reverse complement strand
CCCCCCCCCCCCCCAATACATACAGGCTCTAGTGAGAAAGTAACACTATTAATGACATGCAGCTGGTGGCTTTGACTCACTGCAGGACCCCTAATGGTCTCCAAACCCCACTTGGGAAAGCAGTGAAAAGGAATATATCAAAACCTGAATAGTGTCTGCGTGTAGCAATACAGCACTGCGCAGTACAAATGTGATAACAAAGCCTTGTAGACTGTAGTAGGTTTAAAGCATGTTTGAACCCTGCTGACACCAGAATGGAGGTATCGAGGAGACGAATCCTCCAAAAACATCTGGAGCCTGCAAGACCCTTGCGCCGCTGCCTCCATGTTGACATTGGTAAGCAGTCTACACAAGTTGGTCTAACTTGTGGGAATGGATCAAATGTGTCAGATTGAACTTAACTGTGTTCATATTTAAGTATATTTAAGTATTCTGTCACTTCATTTAGAGCCCAAAATAAATGCTGCTACGTGTGCACAGGCACTTATGGAGGAAGTGGATCAAAAGGTAAGAAATCCCAAAGAAGATTTTTTAAGGTTGCAACTTGCAATTATTTTCATGTATTTGGCTTCTAATGATTTTTTGTTTGATAAACTACTTAGTTATGGCCGTTGATTAATTTTGTATAGATTATATTTTAGTCTCACTGATTCAGCCTTAGTGTTTTTTCCACAATTTACCTGTAAAGCAGTTGAGTTGGACACTTTTTCTAAAACTATTTTTCTAATTTTGCGTTTGATAGTCAAATGTTGGCATAGAGCAGTTCTTTAAGATTGTCAACCTCCACAAACAGCATGAAGGTAAGAGTCACACTGGACACTTTGTATTGGAATGCTTACATGTTTAAGCAGGGAGGTAATTTTCTCCAAATTATAATTTTCAATTGTGGAATGGCAGAAGGCCCCCACATTGTCATAATAAAAACCTTGCCTTTTGTTTTATATGCATGATTTGAACTCTTATAATGTTGACACACATACATATATATATTTTGTAGGCAGAATATCTTACACAAGAGATTTTTTAATTGGACTGGCAAGTTGTCCTGAGGCCCGGAAGAAGCCGAAATACTTGCCAGAACATCCCATAGTCTTAAACGAGGCGGTAAGTTCTGTGTTGGTGTTCAGTTTTATTGTGGTATCCTCACTAAATGGTCAAAATAATAATAACTGTGCTGCTTGGTTTGAGATTGAATTATGTTTTTATGTTGACAGAGAGATCTTGGGCACCTACGCCTTCATGAAAGAGATGGAATTGTGGAAAAGAAGAAATGTGAGTTTATTTTGAATATGTGATCTCAGTGTGACTTTATCAAACCTTTTACTATTTGAGCGCTAATTAGTATTTCACAAAACAACATTTCGTACGTATATTAGCTCTCAGTCATTACTGTTTGTTCTGAATGTCATTGTCTTACTGTAAGCTTTAGGGTATTGGGTGCTTTTTATCTTGTTTAAATCAGTGTGGTCACAGTCATGAACAGTATAAAATGTATTTTGTTAATTTGTCTTCTGTTTTTAGGATGGCACAAAGGCTTCTCTCACCTTTTTAAGACATTTGCACATGTACTCACTATCCCAAAGAGTGTTTCTGTTGTTTTTTTCTTGGTTCTTGTGAAAGTGAATTTAATTTAACTTCTTAAACTAATATTTAAATGTGCATGTTTATTATTTTGAATGTGACTGATAACAGTTTGAAGTGAAGTTGCTCAAAGTCCTAACACTAAATACCACTTTATTTGCTTGAGTATTGTTTATTTTTGTTGTTGTTTACATTTCCTGCTGTGTATAATTTTGGTTATATTGAAGTATTTTTATTTTGTAAAAATGTTCTTAACCTAAGATAGTAATGGCTACTTTTCAGCTGTGGTGCTGATGTTTCTTTTAAAGAAACTGAGGGGGCAGAAAATGCAATTTAATGCAGACTCATCATCATTCATATTAAGAGTCATAAAACAAACCCTACCAGAAGTAACAGAGGTCAAAATGATGTTTTTCATCAGCTGTATTAGCTGTGGTTACATCAGCATTGTGAAATAACGTGTCTTACTAAATATGTTAACTTCTTCCCTTTATAAAAGGCAGTTTGGCTCAACAGTTTGGTGTTTTTCTGGCATATCATTTCAATTTAAAGCTGCAATAATGAATATTCCATATTAACAATTCACCAAATGACTACAAGTAATGGCATGAGTTAGAAATACACCCCAAAACATCACTGTACTCTTCCATACTCATCAACTACATAGAGTATTTTAGCATCTTTCAGCTGACTGTTTGTTTGTTTACTGGCTCACAACTCTCAACACACTCTTCTCCTAATTTCCAGCCTCAACTAGCAGCTGTTTTCAGCGAAAGCTCTAAAAAAACATACTCTATGCTACCTGCTCAACATCAGTAGAGACCAAAACAACTTAAATGAGAGTGAATATTAGACTTGCATACATCGGGAGGATATTAACACAAATAAAAATTAATAATAATGCTGCTGCATGTCTGCTGGATGCATAAATACAGTGTTTTCTAACTCACAATTGCACATTCACAATAGACAAAATCAAGTAATGCAGCTTTGATGGTACAGCTTCAAACCTTTATTATACTTTCTACATGAACTGATGGACTGAACAAGAATGAATGAATAATTTCTAGATCTTCCACATCATGTTTAACAGCATCACTACAAATCAATATTTCCATAACATTTCATTTACACTTTTTATTTTGCAGTGAAAGAGAGGCAGCTACATATTCTACACTGCACGTATTTCAATTTGGAACCACGGAAGACCACTGTAATGTATTGGAATATTTAGCAAACAGACATATGACAATATTCATCAAAGACCAGTCAATATAAGCACAGTGTTGAACTGTTACAGGCCCAGTGTAAAAAATAAACAGTACATACTCAATTATTATTTTATTAAGATCTTGCACACCATTCTTCAGAAGTAAGTGAATTCACCTATGGCACCCAACTGAAGTCTGGAAAGGAGCACGATGAGTAATTTGGTCTGTTTTGATGTGATCAGGTCTGGTGTTTGAGAAGTGCTGGAAGAAATGTACTCAAAAGTATTAAAAGTACAAGTACTTAATGCAGAAAAAGTCCCCTGTGACTGATTCTATAATATATCAGACTGCAACAAATGATTAGGTTAGTTTTATTATGGGTTTTCTTAAACTTGTTTGATTTGTAAACATTCTGAAAATAGTGAGAAACGCTCGTCACAATTGCCAAGAGAACACAATGACACATTCACAAGTCTTCATTAAAAAGAAAAAAATTAGCTAATCCACACATTTGCATGAAAAGAAAAGTCAAGTAAGGTACATGGAGGCCTACTTGAAAGGTGTACTTAATAACAGTAGGCCTACTCGAGTAAATGTAGCCTAGTAATATTCCACTACTGTCATCAAAATGTTATTCAGCTGATTGTGAAGCTGCCGGGAATCATTAGGAAACACGGGGATGTTTCACCACACGCTGTCATTTCCTCATCAGACATGTGTGAATGTGTTCTATTGCACGTCTGCTGTTAGTTCACCTTTATACGCGACGGGGCAGAGCAGGCCGATGACGCCTGTGACGCGACCGACGTGACGCCGATGTGGGCGGCGGCCTCACGTTACGGTGTCGACGTCAGATGTTCAGGGAGCGAAATTAATTTGTGAGAAACGGAGGAAGCGGCAGTCCAACGGTAAATAACTATCCGGTGTTTTTATTGTTGCTTTTTGTGGAGGGGGGTTCTGGTCCTGTTAGTTTCTGCTGCAGTGTTCTTAATTTGCGTCTTGTTTGACTGTGAGCGAAATGAGAGTTTAAGGTCAGGCTTATAACTGATGTTGTAACGTTCAGGTGTTGTTAGAGGACGGGTTTGTTCTCGATCAGTGGATAATTTTGTTCTGACACGGCTGTTTTCAGGAAGATGGATCCGAAGCACTACAAGCAAACCGCGTCATGCAGCAGGTGAGAAGTTCCCGTCCGGTTATTTGCCCTTGTTTAAAAACGCGTGTGTGGTTTACTGTTGAACGTTTACCGTAGCGCACGCTATGTTGTAAGGTTAATATTTGAATGAGCAAACTACCGGGCGTGTCGGCAAATCACGAGGACATTGCCCGTTTTCCTGAAAGGACAGGACATGAATGCTTTCTTATATATTTAATAATTTAGGTAAAAATAAATTAAAATAGTACCACCAATTGTTTACACATTCAGGATAGACTACTACCATATCCGGTTAGCTACAAACTATAGAGCGATTGACTTTCATGTTTACTATAATAATACAATAACTGTCAATAATCAAATTATACATTTTACAATTAAATGTTGAATTCACAGGCAATGGGAAATATATTGGTACTTCTCCTGAAAGGGTAATTTCATCTAAATCACATTATCTCACATTAGGATGTAAAAATAATCAGATGAATGTGTATTATGTACAGCTACGCTGAGTTTCCCGTTTATTAGGTATTGCTGAGGTAGTTTCTTCTATTTGTGTTAAAATTGTTGTGGAGGTTTGTGGTGCTGTTGAAATGTATTGCGTTATACTGACAGGTGTTTCTATTATTTTGTCCACCCCATTACTATGAGTAAGGGTAGGCTGAATACCAGAAACGCTGCACTGTACGATGCAATACAATTTAACAGCGCCACAAACTACATACTCCAAAATGACTATACCGTTGAATCAACACCTCCCTAACAGTTTCACCAAAAACTGATTATAACCTTCATGAAAGGAGGATTTATTGTCAGACTGTTGTATTACACAGCATTAGTTTTAGCTAGGTGTGAAATGTGTGTGTGTGTGTGTGTGTGTGTAGGAGAATTACATTTTGTTTGTGCAACTCAAAGCATTGAAGGATTACTTTTGATAAACTCAACAGCAATGTGTTGTATCTGAAATTATACTCAGGTTAAGACACATACTTTCTTGCCTCTTCCGGTAGAAAGTAGTTCTGATGAAAACCTTCTCATTGAGGTCTATGGGTTTTCAAATGTAATGTTTCACCACTGTGATTATCACAAATGAAATTCCCACCACCTCTATACTTTGGTGGTGGTGAGACAAATATCTTAAAACCTTATCAGATAAAACAAAGTATTTGCATGCATGCACACGGTTAAGTGAGAAAAAGTGTTTAGTTTTTTTAGATTTGGCTAAACTGACCTGGCTTGGTTCAGCTCTGTGAATCACTGCCCACATCTCAGATTTTTTTCAGCCACTTAATGAGTGAATTAGTGATTGAAGTCTGACTATCAGACTGAAACTGACAAAAATCTGTTATCTCCCCCTCCCTCAAGCCCTGTTTGTGTGAACAACCCACACCTGGATGCACTGAAAGATGACATCCTCTACCACTTCAGTTTAGGCACTGGAACTCACAACCTACCAGCAATGTTTGGTGACGTCAAAGTAAAGACTTTCAAGACACTCATTTGTGGAGAAAGAAAAAAATCACCTCCATAATCATCCTTATTTAGCAGTTATTTATGTTTTCTGTGTGTGTGTGTGTGTGTGTGTGTGTGTTTTCTTTCAGTTCGTGTGTGTCGGGGGCAGTCCCTGGAGAATGAAATCATTCATTGAGTACATTGCTGCTGAGCTCATTATGGAAGACCCCAAATCAGAGTACCCAAATATCTGTGCTGGAACGGACCGCTATGCGATGTACAAAGTTGGCCCTGTGCTCTCTGTCAGTGTATGTAAGAACAAAACTCTATCATAACATGTTTGTATTTTGTAAACAAATGCTATACTATTAATATTAGTAATCAGAATCTGTGTACTTCCTTCACTTAAAAAAACTACATAGATGTGAAAATAGCGTGTGACATGTTTGTGCTTCATGTTGTAGCATGGGATGGGCATCCCGTCTATTGCCATAATGTTGCATGAGCTTATAAAGCTCCTCCATCACGCACATTGCACAGATGTCACGATTATACGCATTGGGACATCGGGTGGAATAGGTAAGCTTATTGTCTGAAAATATTTAAGTGCCTGATTATTCATCCATTGCAGCAGCTAACCGTAAATACTGCTAACACGCCAAGGATGCTAGTTTCCCTGTTATTCTGTAAATGAACCTGTGAGAGAAAATTGCTTGACTTGACTTAAACTCCCCGTATGGTCAAATGTCTCTTGCCACGAGATGAGTTGGTGCAGTCATACAGTGTAGTGTACATATGCAGTGTAGTGAGTACTTGGTATTGTCCACAAAGATACATTTTTTATGTGCGACCACAAGAGGGAACCCCACCTCCCTTAGATTTTAGAGCATTGTCATCCAATATGGCTTTTTGAATATAGTTCTTATTAAACGATTATGGTATTTCTCCAGTTTTCCAAATAAGAAAAAAGTGATATTTTTGATATGTACCAAGCTATTATTCTAAATATTGCATAAACCATCAGGTGATATCCTGTGGTATGTCTTTGAATGTACAGTCCACATATATAATTTCCAACGTGGTTACAATGTATGGTGTGATTGGATTTGAGCAAATATGACTACATTGTAGTAGAGTGTGCCACCTAATTACAAATTGAACTAATTTGAAAATGAACATGATGCATATGCATATTTCGTTTCAACATATGTTAAAAATGCCTTTTTTTTAAATTGGTGCTTTCTTTTCCGTCACACTAGAAGTTATTGTTTTTTCCCCATTTGCCGTTTTTGATTTTCAGGGCTGGAGCCCGGCACTGTTGTTGTCACCAAGCAGGCTGTGGATGCCACCTTTCTGCCCAAGTTTGAGCAGGTGATCCTGGGGAAGACGGTCGTGCGCAATACTGATCTAGACCAAAGCCTGGCTGAGGAGCTGTTGCAGTGCAGCAAGGAGCTGAACCAGTTTGAGACCGTTATAGGCAACACCATGTGTACACTAGATTTTTATGAAGGTATGAGATCTGATGTATTGATGTGCTAATCACACTGTTCACCAACATGTACAGTGGTTCAGGTGTAATGTGCATCTTTTGCCATCTTTCTGTCTGTCCTCTCTATCTGATCAATCTCCCAGGACAAGCCCGGTTGGACGGTGCTTTCTGCTCCTACACTGAGAAGGATAAACAGGACTACCTCAACAAAGCCAATGAAGCAGGAGTCTGCAATATTGAAATGGAGTCGTCCGTTTTTGCTGCTATGTGCAAGCTGAGTGGTCTTCGAGGTAAGAAAATACAATATCAGCATTCTATTACAGCCGACGCATTTTTCAGTGTCTCAAAAAGACAGATGTTGAGTTTCTAACGTTCAACATTTCTTGTTGTGTAAAGCGGCTGTGGTCTGTGTGACATTACTGAATCGGCTGAAAGGGGATCAGCTGAGCAGCTCTCATGAAGTTCTTCACAATTACCAACAACGTCCTCAGACACTGGTTGGCTATTACATTAAGAAGCAGCTGGAGGCCAAAGCCGTATGTAGCTAAGTGCAACCAATTATAACTCTGGTTTGCAAGTATGCTTCAAATTCTGGGCATCTGATCTTGAAACGTGTTTAACAATGAAAACATGCAATTAGTCAGCTTTAAACTATGATTTTGTATACATTATTTACTGCTAACCATTAGCCATACCTTTTTAATATGTCCTGAATAATCACTGAATTTTGAACCTATGCACTGCCTTATATTTGTCCTTTGACACATTTAGTTGATTGATTTTCACCATTTCACTTTTTTTTCCTTCTTCCTCTATTTAACTGAAACACAATATGTCGTATTTAAGGCGGCCTCTGTTTTATGCAACATGTGAAGTTCCTTATCCATAAAACTTGAACTACTACATGACTTTTGGAAAATGGTGCTGTAACAAAATCATTGAAGTCATTGAAATGTTCCTAACCAAAAAAAAAAAGGCATTGATATTGATAAATGTGTGTCCTTATGATGGTATTGGTTGTTGTAAAACTCTACAAATATGTATCATCTAGAGTATTTTTTATGCTGAATGTATGTTATGTTTTTTGGAACTAGGCTTCTCTAATGTTTCTAGAAGTTTCATTCAGAACCTAAAAACTGCCACAAAATGACAGATGGCAGAAAAGAAATCCACTGGATGTCTTATCACTAATAAAGCCTCATGCAGTCTGAAGTTGTTTGTTTTGTGTTGTGTCTTATTATTATGTTACTTATAGAGTTGCACAAGTACTACAACAACATACTAAAGGTTATTTCTCAGCGCTCTGGCACCTATGAAGCAGGAGGTTTGTTGCAGTTGGAGCTGTTTGTAGCTCTGATGAAGCCCACTGTACTCAAGAATAACATCCTGACCACTACTGACTGCTCTTTAGAAATAACAAAGTTGACAAGTAGGCAAAACAGTTACAGTTCAAAACAGATTGGCTGCTCTGTAAAATACCCTGGATTTTTATTAGACTGTTTTTATTAGAAATTACAAGATGGGTTGATCCTTTGTCTTCTTAAAATGACCCAAATGGGTTTATTTGGAGGCCATTCCACCCTGACAAGGTATGTCAGGTATGTATTACGTGTCTGTGCTTTGATCGCCAGCTTTAAGTAGACTATATGGTCACATTGGATGCTGAAAACCGCTCTGCGCGTCACAGGACGGAGGGGAGGGTCTGTTTGCGCGCTCCAGTGCGCTCCCACCTCCCGCCTGCCATCCGGTCCTACCCCGGTCTATTCGCTGACTCAGTGCCTTAAGCAGCATCACCGTTTACCTGAACAGAACTACAGCATCCTCTGCGGAGAATAATCCTTCGGCCATGGCTAAAACAGCAACCGGTAAGCATGTTTAGACTGGTCGTGTTAATACCGATGGATGGATGGATTGACGGACTTATGAAAGATGCATTCCTTCTGTATTGAGCCCACGTCGGCCCGGTATTGTCTGCCGGCTGGGTGGTCGTGCTTCTGTAATGGCTCCACTCCGAAATGTTCCCTTTTAAATGATTAAAACTAAGGGAAATGAGATCACGCACCTTGATATTTTTTATTGACTGTGGGCCTTTTGTCTCGGCACGAGAGTCTGGTAATGACAGCAAGAATCTGGGCTTACAAGCCGAGCATCCTCCATCATTAGGTTACCGAAATGTCTCTTTCATTTTCTTCATTTATGTCAACGAGTTAGTGCTTCATTTTGCCCTGATTTTATATCGCGCAACAGCGGATAATTCGACCATATGGATTGGCCTTTGACAGCTTTATTTACAACGCCGCACCTGCGGTTCATGCTACAGCGGCCCCAACATGCAGCATAATGCAGACGGACCCCACCCAAGATGCTGGGCTGCCGACCATTCAGCCGACAGCCAAGCTGAAAGGGCATCGTCTGTCTGACTTTTATATTACTTTGCTATAATTAAACCTGCCCAGCTGGTTATCTTAAAACGTGTTTCTGTACCTTAAAACGTCTCCTGAACGTGATTGTTTCCATCGGTTCTTTCATTTGGCATTGCTCCTTTTAGTCATGTCTGCTTTCCTTATTTCTTCCCTGCCAAGGATACATCACCGGCTGTGACAGATGTGTTGCCATTTATTTAGCAAGAAATACCAGATTTGCGTAAAAGCTAATGAAAAGGATCCAACTCCAGGCTATTAGGTCTAGGGGTTCGCACACTGTATCTTGAATTAACAGATAAGAAGTGGACTATAGTCTGCATTAGTCATCTCACAGTGGATGGACAGTTATTGTTCTAGGCCAGGCATTTTGCATATTTGTTTTCATGGGTTTGTTTAGCCTCTGTATATCTAAAACATTAATGGTGCTTTAATATATTCCACCCACTTTGGTCCCTCTAAAACACAGTATGCTGTGCAGACTGTAATGGTTTCATTACAGTATGTGGTGGCAGAGATGTAGAGGAGGATACAGGTGCATGGCAGGGTGGGAGGCAGGCCAGCCCTGCAGCAAGGGGCCGCTTCACACGCTGGCCTTTGCAGCAGAAGGCTTAGCAGCACTGGCAATCTGTAGTCCTCTCTGAGCAGCCAGGTGGGCACTTGATCAAATACAGGAAGGAGCGAACATGAAGAAATGAAGACAGGATTTGCAGATGAGATTAAAAATAGTCAGCAAGGAGCTGGTGAAAACAGTCAAAATGATTTGGCAGTATTTGACTGCCACAGGAAAGAGATAAATAAAGAACAGCTTCGTATTATTGTGATCATGACTCAGGACAAACGGCTGAGGCTTCAGCAGGACATTGAATAACGTGACACACAGGCCTGTCACCCATCTTATGCAATTCTGCTATTATAACATCCAATCAAATAGTTTGATGACCCTTACAGAATACATGCATCCAATGAATTATTAAGCAGCAGGGCACTTATGTACATTTCAGACTTTCAATAGATCCTTAATGCACCAGCCGTCGGATGCTAATGGTTTTAATGAGTGATTCCTTCTTTTCCTAACATGGAAGGTCTCCATTTGGAAATCTCAAGCATATTTATACATTTGTGACAATTTTTAAAGTGTTATGTGGCAGTGAGGAAACCTCAGCTGGGTATTCACCAGAATGGTGTGTTTATGTTCCCACAGCATATAAAGAGAAAATGAAGGAGTTGTCTGTCCTCTCCCTCATCTGCTCCTGCTTCTACCCAGAGGCACGCAAGCTTGTGCATGAGTTTGAAGGTATGGATCAGCTCAAACATTGATTTTCTTTTGCATCAAACAAATTGTCCCCCATGGACATTTTATCTGCCCTGTAAATACAATTTGCAATAATTATTGGACTGTGTTACAGGACATGTTCTCATCATAATTGTCTGATTTACAGACATGGAGGTGAAGCCTATAAACAAACGGGCTTCTGGCCAGGCCTTTGAGGTGATTCTCAAGCCTCTGTCTCCGGTGTCAGATGTAGCCCACAACCTCCCCTCGCCCCCCAAGAGGGACATCTCCTTGGAGGACATTGAGAAGAAGCTGGAGGCTGCCGAAGACCGGAGGAAGGTGAGTATTTTACCTGTTTAAACTTGCTTTCGGTGTTTGAAATAGGAAAAAAAAAGAATCTTTTGGATTTTACCATTCAAAATTCATCAGTTGGTCTGTTGTTTTTTTGCTGTGCGTTTTTAGTATCAGGAGGCCCAGGTGCTGAGGGCTTTGGCCGAAAAGAGAGAGCATGAAAGGGACGTGTTGCTAAAGGCCATGGAAGAGAACAGCAACTTCAGCAAGATGGCAGAGGAGAAGCTCCAGATGAAGATGGAGCAGATCAAGGAGAACCGCGATGCCCATCTGGCCGCCATGATTGAGCGTCTACAGGAGAAGGTGAGCGGTGAACAGATCTCGGTTGTTACAAAGAAAGCACAAGAGTCCAAGAGTCCACCCCTCCATTAGGACTGAGTAATTGTTCTCACTGTTGTTGTGGTGTTTTCAGGAGAGACATGCAGCTGTGGTGCGCAAGAACAAAGAGCTGAGGGAAGAGCTGACAGCATGAGGCTCACACAGGCCCTGACTTCCATGGTCCATCAACATCCCCTCCATCCAGCCCTGCCCCCATCCTCGCCCCGCCCTCACCCTCCTCAGAACAGACACCCAACCCTGGAGGCAAAGAGGTTCGAGGACCTCACCACCACATCACAACACACAACACCACCAGTACTCAATACTATCAATATTATCAGTGGATACAAACATCAATAACACTCATCTTGAGGGTTGAATGGATTTTGAGATAATGTGAGAATATGGCTATTATTTTGTAAATACTTTTTTTTTTAAAAATCTATCTATCTATCTATCTATCTATCTATCTATCTATCTATCTATCTATCTATCTATCTATCT
>JAVQJL010023524.1:0-16397 GCA_036024295.1 Nannoperca obscura | reverse complement strand
TTGCTCAGTATTGAGTAGAAGCACCCTTTTGAGCTCGTAAATGGATGCAACGGATGCTCGGAATGATGCAACACGTTGTTCACACCTGGATTTGGGGATCCTCTGCCATTCTTCCTTGCAGATCCTCTCCAGTTCCGTCAGGTTGGATTGTGAACGTTGGTGGACGCCATTTTCAGGTCTCTCCAGAGATGCTCAATTGGGTTTAGGTCAGGGCTCTGGCTGGGCCAGTCAAGAATGGCTCTTATATATGATATAAGTTATTGAAAAGCCATGTCTATAGGGCTTGTTGACTATAAGAACCTAAGAAATGTACAGTAAAAGAAAGAAAACTCAAATTTCCATGTTACTATCAGTAACATACTTTATAATCATTGCTCACTCTCGTGAAAAATTAATTTAGATCTTGATAATTTAGATACTATTTATGCAGATTACTGAAAATATCAATTAATGTGAATATGCTGTAAGGAGGAAGCCCAGTGCCTTGAAACTCTGTACTTGCTCTTGTAAGATGCTGTCTATAATGAGTTGGAATCTGTATTACACTACAACATCCCACCACTCATAGTTATGCATTATACATCATTAGTGCTGTGATTAGGTAACAGCACTTTGCGACATGGCAATTCCTGTTGAAAAAGCAGACACCTCATCAGGTCTGAGTTGCCTGAAGTGTTTTTAACAGGGGCTTGCTGGTGAGGGACACTTGACAGGTAACACCGCTCAGTTCAGCTGGCCTGTGTTTTCCCAGTGAAAACAGCTATTCATCTGTGTAATAGGCCTTGTCAAAAGTTTACGGAGAATCAGCAATTCACTTTGGGACTAGGCTGCGTTTGCCACAGAAAGGGACTCTGATAAGCTCTAAGAGCCCATTGAGGCAGTGAGCAGGCTTTCATGCATAGTGATACTCTGACAGTTGCTGTCCCCTCTCTGAATACTCTAAAGTATTCAATGTATAGTATCTGGTAATGCACATTCTTCCTCGTCAATGCCGTATTTGATATTTACAAAATAGGAGATCCAGTAATAACTTAATTATTAGCTTTCCTCTGATCAAAATCTTAATCTTAGTAAGTCGCCGCCTCAGTGAAGAGCTTCGTGTATTACATTGTCATAATTTTGTCTCTCAAAGGAGTTCGAGATCATTATCTGCCTTTTTGAGTTCAGATATTGATCTTGTTCACAGATGAGTTCCCAGGATATTCAGAGTATTTCAGTTATTTGCTGAATTGTAGTCATTGAGTTACACTAGTGACATCTAAAAGAACATACTGTTTAATAAAAACAATGATTGCAATCTATGCATTTTGTCTTTTATACATGTTTTTTTTCATATTAGATAATGGCAATAACTGTTACTGCCATATAAAGTATATTTGAGCTCTTTGACTTGTATTGGTTACTTAGTTGAGCTGCAGGTTATGGTGAGATTTTGTTTTCATTATAGATCCTAATGTTTCAAATGTAAGATAAATACTCACTTAAACCTTAAAAACCATAAACGTTACTGTTGCTAATGTCTTGAAAGTAATAATGTACCCCAGAGTATTATTTTAAAGCACTTCAGTGTACATTTGAAGGAATAGATATTGGCAGAAACCTTGATATATTTAATATTAAATTACTTAAATGAAAATTAATTTGTGTGATCAGTGTGTTAGCAAATTTACAAGTGAAGGGGCTGTGACCTTAAAAACCTTTGCTAAGTCTCTATGCTGACTGGATATGCTCCACTCTGACACAATAAATCACAATATGCCTATGTTAAAGTGTTGCCTCTCAGAAATGTCAATGTTGTGTCGTTTTCTTGGAAAGAGCGCTAGTGTCTGACAGCCTTTTATCACAGAATCATTTTGGCATGTCCCACGATGGCTGAATTCCATTTAGATGCTTAAATCAAAGCCATCTTTAATGTTATGGTTAGCACTTGCAATTGTCCTTCTGTGACAAGTCAAAATGTTTGCTGTGATAAAGGCCTATAGGTATCAGAATTGTTATCTGGAGTAGATTTGAAACAATTGGTTGATTAATTGATTAGTCAAATGGCAACGATTTTGATAAATTGATTAATGAATTTAATAAAATCTTTCAAGCAAAAGTGCCCAGCATTCTGTGTAAGGATTTGCTGCTTTTCTTTGTCCTATTAGAAAGGTTAACTGAATATCTTCGGGTTTTAGACTGTTAGTTGGACAAAACAAGCAAGCATTTTTCAATATTTTTCTCAGAATGTTATGATTAAGTAATCAAGAAAATAATTGCCACAGCAAATTGATAATAATAATCATTATGTGTGGCCATCCTTAATGTCATCGGTTACCAGTTTTAATGAATCAGAATTACTTTTTTGTGTAGACACACTGGGATAGTACCAAAACAGAGACCATTTCATGTGCTGCTTGATCAGTGATGAGATCAGTAACAGCAAAAATAGCATGAACCACATAATAATCACTGACTTCATTCTTTTCTCAAAACTGCAAATGAGCAACGTGAATTATGCAGCTGGTGTTAGTCAGTCGTGCTCCAGCTACTTTGTGATTCAGCTGCAAAAACATCTGCTCAAAGGAGACTGATTTCTGAAGGTGCACAATTTAGAACAAGTGTTAGTGAATATATGACACTTTAAATTAAGTTAGCTCAGAGTGGAGGAGGAGATAGTGCTTCTGTTGCTACATTGTCCTTGGAGAACTGTTGCCTAATGTAGGAAATGGTTTGATATTATATGAAGAGCCAAACAGAAGTTGACAGTGAACAATTTCACATACACCCTTGAAACAAAAACCTTTGAAATGTACTCATTAGCGTGGGTAAAACCATCACAGCATTAACAAGCCTCACACAGTCAATATGCTTTCATGTTGAAAACTTGCAGTGCATTCACCACTAAATCACTATATTAAAACACTTTTATACAGAAGTGAAATGCACTCATATGCTTTGATTCAAGGATGACAGTAAGGAAGTTTAAATTTTGTGCCACTAGGATTTAAAAAGTTATTGTGGATGGATTTCACTTATAGAGGCATGTTATACTCGTACACAGGTACATTTAATTACTCTGCTTTCATATAGTGTTGATTATTTATTTCATACAATATTCATTTGAGGAAATTCATTTAGTAATTTAAGGATACGCTAATTAATGTAAGTGCTAAATATGTAGGGTTTAAGTAAATGTTGCAATATATTTCAATGCATAAGCAACTCAAATTAGGGGTACACTATATATTGGTGGCCAATATCCCATGAATGTGAAAATGAAAATATTTTTATACTCTAATAAGCATAATTATTATGCCCGATAATGTGGGGCCTTTTTTTCTAGCAAAAGCAGCGCTTATTCAGATTGTGAATAAACACTGCAAATATTTTAATGTGACTTTTTCAAAGAATCATATTCAAATGAATAATAATGTAATTTGTTTAAATTCAACTACTAAAATCCCACCTAACCATGTTGCTGTCGTTTGTATTGCCTCTGTTGCCTTACTAAAGTGACGAGCTAACAGGTGATTGCAGATGTGTTGTTATAACTGCTAGTGTGGTTCACAGGACGTAAGCTGTGGGTATAAGCCTGCCATTGGCCGACTATTTCTGTCGGAAATTTTAAATTTCCTCTTCTCCCAATATCTGTGCCCGTTTACACTGCAAGGGCATCGTCGTTACAAATTTGGCTTAGGGCCATCCAAGACGATTGTGATTGGTTTAAAGAAATACAAATAAATAAAATAGTATTTTGTGTGGAGATTGGTCTGGCTATGTGACTGCCTAACTAAAGACAGTTGCCTTTTTTAGAAAGGCAGCAAATAGCCTAAACTTTATCCTCATTTTTTTCCCCTATCTGGTACTTTGTGTTCCTGTCTGTACTTCTCTGATTGGTTTGGTGTTCCCCACTGGAGTACAAGGTTCTGCCTCTTGTGCTGATACTGATAATTGGGTCAGTTGATTTAAGATCAAATTGAACCCCCCCCCCAACAGCCATGTAATAATGTGTTAATGAATATTTAGGGTTGCAACTCATTCTTATTTTTTTATTAACGATTAATCTGGCGACTATTTTGTTGTTTAGTCTGTTAGTGACCGTCATAATTTCCTCGAGCCCAATTATCAGTTATTGTTATCGGCTTCCATATCTGTGCTTCTGTATCTCAGTTATGTGCAAAATGTGTGTATGTGCATTTTATATTCCATATGGTACCTCATTTTACACAGCACTTGCATAGTGAATGCTTTTATGTATATAAGTGTACCTGCATGTTTGTGTATGTGTGCATGCAGCAGCTTCATTTGCATTAACATTTTATCCAGGCTTCTATCCAGTATTCAGCTATTTCAGGTTATTAGAATAAAAGAGATGGGACTGCAGGGCTACATTAGTTTATACTGTGCAAATAAATCACATCATATAGAATTGGGTGCATTCTGAAGTTATAGGCTGCAACAACAAAAGCAGTTTAACACTTGGCCAATATGAATAGCAGTGAAACATCAAGACAGGAATATGTTTAGGGATACATTTTTATGTGTCCCTGGCTTGGCATGGTGAAATGCCTTTTAAAATTGGAGTCTGTCCAGTTGTCAGTGACAATGATGCTGATTTATTGGAGCAGAGGGAAGAGAAGCAGGACAGAGGCTATGTTTCCCTCTAAAGCTTTCCATTTGGTAAATGATGCTTAGGTTTTCACTTTTCTTTGTTGACATGGTCCTGAAGCACAGCTGCATCTGCACTAATGCAAAGTGTGTAACATGACACGTTTGCCCACATGCTCTACTAATAATGTAACAGTCTGTGGTTTTTAATGAATAATTGTGCAGTTCTCCTCACAAACAGCTGAACTTATGGTGTTTACGTTCAGTAGTATGGGACAGAGAGGAGTGGTAGAAAGGCAGGAATGAATAAGCAAGTTATGATCAGATTTGACAGAGATGATTGGGTTATAATACAGTATTCTTCAACTTCTTAATCCAAATGCGGCATTTCCTGGTTCTTATATGGTCGTTTATCTGCAGAGTATTCACCTTGGTCAAATAGAGTTTTTCGGTTATAGAATAATAGGTGGAGGTGCGTTCATGCTTTTCTTTTTTTATTGTGTTGTGAATTATTCCTATAAATCCTACTTTAAGGAAGAAGTGAAACTGCTTCGTTGTGTTTTTAATAGCCTGTTGCAATAGCACAAAAAACAAACATTAAAAAGTCTAATTGTTTTTCTATCTGAACATTATCCACAGGAAATATCGCTGCTTATTATTTATAAACATATTATTGTATTTTGCAGTATTCATTGTTTCTCATAGATTATAGTGTAAAGGGGGAAGTAAAAAGTCATACCATAAATTCTCAGTTGTCAAGCAGGGACTTTATTTATTCAACAAAAGAGAATTATAACTTTGTTTGAAATAAGTTTTTATTGGTATGCTTTAGTTTGTCATCGGTTTGCTGTTGGCTGTTGCAAACTGGAGTCTTCCTTGATTTTTACCTGTGGTTCTGGTAAATATATTATAATGTAAATTTCCATCACTACAACAGCATATTCATCGCATAGTCGCTCTGTTGCACTCAGCTTTTGAGACAGAAACACTGTTTCCGCCCACAAATGAACTCTAATCAGTTCTCCTTTGCTGTGGAACTCTCAGGGGTCAGAATTATTTATTATTCATTAGTTTGTTCCATACATATGTTTTTTTTAATTGATTGTTAAGTGTTATCCAGTTAGTGGCAGTGTTGATGATTCCTGCTGTTCATATTTAGCATACAAGGTCTCCAGGTGGATATTTTCCCCCCAATTAATAATTGTTTATGGTTTTTAATAATAATTTGTTCGCAAAACACAATTCAAAAACCAAATGGTACATTTTATGTTATTATCTGCTGCTAATTATAGATTATTATTCATCATTATGAAAGCATATTTTTATCTTTAAGTATCTTAACACTAAAAATGGCAATTGTGATGGTTTGTAATGTTTTAGTCTAGACAAGTGGTTTTCAAAGTGGGTTGTGCGTGGCGTGTTTCTACTGTTAAGTTACGTCCAGCCGGTGGCACAAATTTTTACTACCAACCACCTTGAAAACACCACAGAGGAGGGCAGTTTAAAAATGTAAACAGTGCACCCACAATTTATAACTGCTAGCGTGGCCAAGTTTGTGACAGGACTGCCAAGTAAACGCAAAGCAGACGACGAATCAACATCAAATGCCAAGATGGCGTCAAAGCGCGTCGCTCCTGATGCAGAGTGGACGCACTGCTTTATACACAGAGGAGCGCTGAACTAATGGCAGACATCATTGCTACAGTGAACTACATTAAAACGATCCGTCAAAGTCCGTTTTTTTGTAGCACTGTGGGGCTGAAAAATAAAATAAAAATAATTGAATTGAAAATTATTTTACCTCCAAAAGGGGGGCGCTGCAAAAAAAGTTTGGGAACCACTGTTCTAGATCCAACTCACATTAGGATTAAGACCTATCTACATCTGTCATGAAATATATTATATACACATTTGTTCATAGAATAAATATCATAGAATCTGAGCACATCCCTACGAATCAACTGTGAAAACCCCTGAGATGTTGGGTTCTTTGACAATGGATTGGTTCTGTGTCCTGCACCAAATGGTGGCCAGCTGGTGTGATGGTGGTGGGGATGGTAATAGTAGTAGTAGTAGTAGCAGTGGGAATAGGAGAAATTCCCCACCATCAAAAAACAACAAACGGTAGTTTAAGCCTTGCTGCACATAACAGGCCAATAAAAGATTAAGAATTTCAGTCATCAAACATCATCAAATGTAAGTCAGTTCACAGCATAGCAAAAAATTCAGCATGTATTGTATTTGGAGTACATGTCACATAATACAGTACAATGAAACAGTAAAGTGCCATTATTATAATGCAACATAATTATGTTGACAGCACTTGTTTTACATGGTATCTCTGATGTGCTGTCTAATGTCTGTAATGAAGTACAGCCAGGGTTTTCCCTAAGGAAATGTTAACAGAGGTGGTAAGCCATCCATATCTTGGTGCATTTCTTCTTATGAAGAGGTTAGTTCCTAAATGATGTCCTAAACAATAGCTTCAGTCATGATTGTTCATTTGGTCCAACAGCATGTATATATTTATTATGCTGCAGCATTGCCACTTTGTTGATGCTGTCTAGAACCCCCACTGCCCTCTGGGACCTGCTAGACCAGCCCTGACCACTGCCATGGCTCAAACCTTTTAATACATCGCTTTCACGGCTGCCTCTTGCTGTCCAACCTTGTTCCCTGCCTTCACCCTCTCTACACTGACCTTTTTCTGGAGGTGTTTTTCCTCAAGATCAAGCAGGGAGGGTGGTTCAGGTTGCCGTGCTGCGACTACTGACACCGTTCTTGAAGTCTCTTGATGAAGCTCCAGTAAACAAATCAGAGAGAGGCTGCACAGAAGCTTTTCCAGAGCCATTATTGGCTGTGCTGTGGCGCTGCTGTCTCTTCACGTCTGTCCTCTTTTCTTCTTTATGTGTACAGACAAATATGGAGGACGGACAGGGATGCTGACAGAAGTGACTGAGGCTTGATGTGAAGGCTTTCACAGGTAAGACAGTACTGAGAATTGTTGGTGAAATAGTGTAATTGCAGCTTTTGTCTGTCCATACCATATTAATAATTTGCAAGGATACATGTATACAAACATGCTTTCAAAATAATTAAAACACAATGTGAGGGCTTTTTTGAGAGGTGTTTCCTATTTCTTCATCTTTTAGTAGTGGACTGCTATGGGTGAGAAAGTAAGCACTTTAATAAGCGCACATTAATATACAGATTACTTGTGCATCCAGGTGGTGAATGTGTTTTCTACTTGAAAATTAATGTCATTAACTGCTACACTGTAAGAAATCAAAAGCTTTATAAAAACCACAACATTAATAGTGTCATTGAATTTTAATTAAAATGTTTTTATTTCCATAAATATGTGAAACATGCGTAGATGTGTAATCTCTGTATGTATTTAATAGATAAAAGGTACGTTTAAGAATAGTTTCTTGGCTAATCACAAACTTGGTACAGAAACTCTTGGTACAGAAGCCAAGGCTGCATATTTCAAGCATATTTGATGCAATCTGCTGTAGTTTCAAAGCTTCTCCTCTTTAAACAGATGAGTGTAATTTGTTTTGTCATTCCAGCCAATATGTTCTAACTGCCAACCTGCTTTCCACTGAACATCCAAAAGCACTCACGAAGAGCCACAGTTATTTTAATCATTGTTACACCGTAATACACGTACAAGTACGCTTGCATACACAGTTACTTATTCTTTAAATTAGAGTCTGTTGAAGTAGATGGGGTCATGACCTTAACTGAAGCTAGCATATAGCTTGCAGCTTAAGTCACCACTGACATACATGCTGTAAGTGCAGAGGAGGCTATTTGAGATGAGCAAACCCAGAGCATGTGTACAGTTGCACAATTGCTATCCAATTTAGAGCCCCTGCTTTTTAAGTCTAGTGCGTCCAAACGGCTGTCTAGCTGAGATGAACCGCTCCTTCTAGATGAGATAAAGCACACTCAGTATTCTCCAGTAAGATAGATGGGCACATTTGCATGCCGGGCTGTCAGTTTCACCGCTGCCAAGCTTCCTTCTTCCTTGATTTCTTTCTTTCTGCATTTTCCAATGTCTGGCTCTCAAAAGGGAGTACTACATAAATTAATAGTAGTTAGGGGATGCCATCATGTCTAATGTATTAATCACAGTTGACTTGACAGTGGTCCTTAATTTCTTCCGCTTTAAATGTGCCTGCAGTGGGTCCATGATCGTGGGTTTTCCAGGCAGTTAAGCCAGAGGTTCATTCTGACAGAAATTGCATATGCAGTATTTCAGAGTTGGCATCTTTATCATGTCATGGCCTAATTACTGGAAATGAGATTTGTGGACAAATAGAAGTTAGATTAATGTCTGAATGTAATATATTGTATGTATTGTTATTTTAATTTTGAGGTTTCCAATGGATAAATAGCATATTTATGTACTGTATAATAATTACAATATATAGTATTGTATGTATGTAGAGTACTATATGAATGAATGGGCTTTAAATGCACAGCAGTGCAGAGGACAGAAAGGCAGCAGTGTCAGTGTCAAGGTGAACACTGTGGGAACAATTATGAGATAACAGCAACACTGCCAGGTGACAGTAGAGAGCAGATGCAGTCCAACAGTCAAAGACTGACAAAATTATGAATACAATTTGTAATAAGATCGTGTAAATGTTTTCATCTTAAAAACTTAAATGGCACTTGTCTAAAACCATAAAATAACTAAAAACAAATCCAAAATGAATGAGACAAACAAGATTCTAAAATATGCCAGATCATTGGAAGTTTGTATCTTAGCTGACTTTTCATGCCTCTCTTTTGTTTTTTATGGTGTTGCATATTCTGATCTTATTTTTCTCATCACGTATATATCACAACATGTACACTCTCAGTATTACTATACAACTACAAACACAGCACTGGTGGACAAAACTTCAAACATTATGAGCTTCATTAATCTTTAATTACTTTGTTTGTGTGATCTTTGTTGACATTGTCTTTGTTGATTTAACCCTGTAGTCATGTCTGAGGTTGTTGTTTGTGCTATTTTAAAGCATATCTTAAGCCCTGTTTATGTGTCAGTGTTTGTGTGTGGCCACTTTTACACTCTGCTTTTGTAGTTTTCCTGTTTTTTTCAGACATAAACTTTTCGACACTTACTTGTTAGAATGATTAATGCCCCAGCAGTACAGGTAGTACTGGCGTATTTGTTCTTCTGTAAGGCGAGTTATGTTGCTTTGAAATTGTGACTCTCAAATGTCTTTGCTGTGATTATTGTACTGGAGTTGGACATCAAACTTTCAAAAAAAAGGTATTTTTAGAAAAATGATCCCGAATATAAAACGCTATTTTTAAATGTAAGTGGATTGCAAATGATCAGTGCTGATGTATAGAATCTGAGTTTCATAGCCAGAGGGAAATATTTATAATGGAATTAGATTATTCTTTTTTTCCTCCTCAAATTTGAAAACTGAAGTTGCTGCATGAATTTGTCAGAGATGAAATGACAACTGACTTCCAACATCTGTGAAAGCCATCTGTGGCATTCCAAAGGTAGCCTTTTCTATTTGTTCTCCATATGCTTTGGCTCTTATGAGATGAGTCGTTGGGAGCCTGAATGCAAGTCTCGTGTTGTAACGAAAACCCAACAATGTCCTCTGAGCTCTCGGCTCACACTGACAATGACTGACAGTTTCTGTTGATCACAGACTTCAGTCCCATTGGAGAGACGTGCCTACTCTGCTTATGAATACTCACTCTTTAATGCAGAGAACCACTAGAACTGGTTCTCTGGTTCATAAACCTCCAGGTGTATCTTGGAGGAATAGTTAAAAATAGCTTAGGTAGGAGGCAGAAATTTACTTTAGGGTACATTTAAATAACCAGTGTTAATTATAGTTGCGAAAAACTCCCTTGGTTGTGTCAGACAACTGTTGGTTCTTCAGCCATTCAGATGATAAATGAGTCATGTATATTCTTGCCATATAACAGCAAGTTAAGAGAATGTGAAGAGTGCTGATGGATGTAACTTTGATTTGAGTTTGCGGTATGGTGTGCAAGTAGCGCTCCCCCTCCAGGGAGAGATGGGGCATGGGAAAATGTTGAGAGATTAGCCTCACATTGAAACAGCCGCAAAACCACTCATTATTCATTCTTCCTCCTGTCAATGTGAAGTATTACTGTCTCTTCCAGTCTTGACACGCTCTTACCAAATCCACAAGGGGCCTTTCGTTTAACTGCTGTTCCCTTCACAGTGCTGTTAAATGGCTCATTAGTAAGGCTAAGGTGTCATGTACTGAAGGACAAATGTATTGGCTCTGCAGCTTTACCTGTGCTGTCATATACGTAAAGAATGGCGAGCGGCGATTAGTGCTGTCTGTGTAGCTCCAAAAGATCTGAAGCTCTGAAACCAGGAAAGTGATGCATAGTGGAGATTTTCATTCTCTTGTGACATTAATTCAATGCATTTTTGACGATGATGTCAAAGGTATCTGCTGGATGTCGTGGTGAACTGGCAGTGCTTTGATCCCTGCGTAAACATTCAGTGTCCATCCCTGTTGAAAGTCTTTTCAAGGTCAGCCTGAGAGACAGATATACATACATAAACACGAAATGACCTTGGTTATTCTACATTTACCTACTCAATTTTATGATGCATGATTCTCCCTTAAATTGAATTATGCTACAAGGATAGGGGTCTTTCTATGGGGGAATCAAAAATTGCAGACTCAACACAATACACAATTGAACTACATGATATTTTCTGGGGTTCAATTTGCCTTCCTACTGACAATTCAGTGAGACATGGGCTGAGTACCAGGCTCAGTACGACATGATCTGACCGTGGAGTCACCTGATCCAAATAGCCGAGGTTAGAATAAACAAGGTGTTTAAGTGGGGTAACACTTGGTTTTATGCAGGCTCAAGAGTTTTATTTAGAGACTAATATATATCTACAGGAATAATATAAACGTAAATAAAATATAAATGTAAACTCCATTTAAAATAAGTCTGAAAACAAGGGTTTGGACAATCTTGTCAAAACTGACTGACGTGTGGCCCTAAATCATATGTTACATCTTGCTTATACAGAAGCCAAAGACCTTAAGCTACACTATTGGATATCCAGACGACAGTGTGTCAATTTTTCATGAAATAACATGCAAACCCCTGAAAATTGTTACGTTTTCTGACTTTGTGTCAAAAGCCTGGAAAAGAAGCCAAAGACAGACTATTGAGTTAGTTATTGAATTATTCTTATTGAACCCATTGTTAGTGTTTTATGAATTTTGTTGTCAACATGAAGCTCTGAGCATCTTTTTCTGAAAATGTTTTTCTTTTTAAAATGTTTACTCTGGGACATTCTGGATCAAGATGCTGTCGCTGTGCTACATCTCTAATAGTAAGAATAAAAACAAATAAGTAAAAAAGGCATTACACTAAATAAACTCAGTGCATCGATTTTGGTTTTGGGTGCCAGCAGTTCCATATTTATGATTGAAATTCTGTCAGGTACAGCACTATCACTGAATGGATCTGCAATGCAAAACACTTTCACTGGCATGTTTGTCTTTGAAAATGGGAAGTTGTTGCAAAACTTTGCACATCATCCTTTCTCGCACTCCTTTAATCCAATCTCGTTATCCCCCCTCACACTCTCTCTCTTTCTTTGTCTGTGTACAAATCCGACCTTTTTCATCCTGCCATTCTTTGCTATCAGTTTAGAGGAAGAAATAGATTGTCTCCTCGCTCCCGTAATCAATTTGTGTCAGCACACCAGGTTTCTCTCTGGAAGTGCCAATGCGGGGAGAACACTTGGTATTCACAAAATGAAATAATGGGTCACCATAAATTCTGTAGAGAGGCGCTGTCTGTTTCACTTATGTTTACGGAGATCTCCACTAGATAACTCTTGATAGCATCTTCTATAGTGGCACCAGTGGTGCTGTGTGATTTCCCTCCTTTCAAACCCTTATGTTTCTGGTGATCTGTCAACAGTAAACAGCTGGCAATGAGTAACGTCTGTACATATGACTTGAGTTACATTGTGGTGTTTTCTAATACAATGGGGCTATTTAAAGCACTCTTTTTTTCATATACTCATTACTAGTTAAGGTTCTACCATCACAGCTTCAACGCCCCATGATATTTCCTCTCATTTTTAACAAACTACCACATGCTGTGATATTTCTGAGCACTCTAAATATAGCAGTTTTTCATTTTTTACCCTAAGGCAGGAGACAACATCTAGGTAGACACATAGCCGTACGTTCACTTAGTCATTGAAATTCATGAGGAGAGGGGTAAAAAAAAAGAAACGAGGCTAATTTTTCAAGAGCGGGTTCACAAGCACCAGGCCATTTGTAAAACCTGTTCAGATGAATACACATGAAATAAATGTTAACTCGGCTGACAGGCTATTAATAAAAGGCCTTACTGTTTGATTTAGAGGGGAGGTGAGGGTCTGTGCCAAGGGAGGTGGGAATGCTAGAAGTGGGCACAGGCAGAAGAATCCTTATCTCAGGCTAACTGATCCTTGAGTCCCTCAGGTTGATTTGGACCTCTCTTTATCACAAGTGGAACACACCAGACAGATTAGCCAGCCAATCCTGGATCAGTGAAACAACGCTATACTGGTGACATTCAGATCGATAATAGCCTTAAATGACTTATTAAGATGTACCAGATCTGGCTGGTTGGGATCTAAATTAGATGAACAGTCAAACCGAGTAGCCAGATGAGGTGAGATGATTGTTCTTGCTGTCATACTGTCTCACATATGTTGAAGTGCATTTTAACTGGTGGATGGTTATTATGATTAAGTAGCACTTACTGTATATTATATATATCTACTATATTGTAGAGACAGTAATGATAGGCCTCTTTCATAGCAGACATTTTGAATGTGATAGTAGGGAAAGCACAGATGTTACTAATAACATCTGGGACATTTTATTCAAGTGTCCCAGTTTCAGGGTGACAGTGAGCAAACATGCTTGATATCAGGACTGAAGCAACTAAATAGAATTTAGCCGTCATTCATTTTATTTTCCTACTGTCAAAACATCTGTGAAAAATGCCTATAAATTGTGAAATCTGAGTTTGTTGATCTCATGGTTTCATAATCAAGTTTTTGAGGTACATATACTGTAATTGTTTCCTATTAATTGTTACTGGTTCATTATGAGAGCCTGTCCACTGCCGTCACTTGCTTCATTCAACCTGGACCTAGCCTTACCATAAACACAAATACTTCAATCATGCTAAAATTGCCAAGAAAAATTAAGAGCAGATATTTTAAATAAAAATGATCATTTTGAAGATCTGTTTACTTTTTTTTTGTTGGCAGCAAACATTTTGCTGATGCTTGTTTGTTTGTTTATTACCACTTGGTGGCAGCAGAAACAAGCTTGTAAACACAACACTGGCATTTACAATATATGTTATATAAAGTATATATAATATATATAATAAATATAATATAAAGTTGACATAGCAAACTTGTTAGCAACCAGATGCCTTTTTACACATCCAACAAACACACAGCAACATTAAAATTCATTTGAAGTCTGCGGCAGATGGGTGATAATTTGTGTGCGTCTGTCACTACACGTGACCCCTTTCGCATTAAAGTAGTTATTGTCACCATTGTAAATTGGAATATTGATTAGAGCAGCTTTAAAATTAGAATTGTCAATATGTCAATAAAAACATAATTGGAAAATAATTCAGGCAGCATAATCTTTTCCACAAAACATATTTTACAAATAGAAAACAGTGGCATGTGCATCATTTTTGTAGAAATGATTACTTGCTTTTCACCACGTGTATATTAGGGATGTGATTTGTCTGGATTAATCTGAAGTGGTGCAGAAAGACAGCTAACATTACTGTGTCTTTCTGCGCCTGCACTTCACCTCTAGTGCTCTGACTTGTGCAAAGCAGATAGTGACACAGATAACGTTAGTGAGCCTAAATGGAAACACACATTTTGATATAATTTTTTTATGTAATGTAATTACCTGCATTTATATGTGAGACCAAATGAAAGGAATTGACAGACTATTAACATTCTGAAAATCATTTGTTTTTGTTTTTTTATACACTGATTTATGGGCTGGCTAACACTGAACAGCCCTGGGGTAAAATCTATTGATCAAGGGATAAAATAAGTGTAAATAAAAAAAATAAATGATAAAATGATTCCATTCATATGATAATTGTAGAACTGCCACATGATTTGCCTGCTTTTTTCGTCCCAATCACATGCTTAATATACTCAAATTCTATCTTAGGGTGAATTTCCAACTGTAGGTTTTTATTTGCAGTGTATGATGCTTAGAAACTTGTGGAGGTTGAAAGCAAAAATAATCAAAGAAGAAAATGTTATCCTTTAAAAAGAGTCTGTGGTGGTGCCTGCAATCAGAAGACCTCAAACATAGGCTATTGAGGCAGTGTTGATCCTTGGAGCTGTTAGTTTACTAAGTAGGGAAAAGGCTGATGTTTACCTCTTGCTGCCCCCAAACACTGCTCTGTGTAACCTGCTGTGTCTACTGTTTCCCCACTGACCTGAAAAACCCAGTGTGCAGAATTGCCCTTCTGCTGGTCCCCTGGCGTGTAGTGCCAGCCCAGTATGTGAGATTAGGAGATCAAGGGAGCACATGTCTTTCCTCACCCCATCTGCGAGCTAAGGTTGTGTGTATATCATGAGTGTGATCATTTGCCATGAGGTTTATGAAAATGAGTGAAACAACTGAGATTGTTTGAATTCAATTGAAATGTATTCTTAGTTAGAGTTATGCTACAGTTTATATTATAATAATCCCTCTTTCACTGTGTTATTTCAGGGTAAACATCATGTAAATAGAAGACCATGAAATTCATCTTTAACATTACTGTACATACCCTGAAGCAAAAAGCAGTGGGGGTGAAATAATGAGATGTACCACATTTCCATACAGAGAGAGGTGGGAGGCAACTAAGACTTTAGCGGGGGGAGGGGGGGATGAAGATAAGTTCAAAGGGGGAAAAAGATTGCAGGCCCATTTTCACCAGGGGAGTGTGCCAATTATTAGATAATGTTCAGAACAAGCCGTCATGGATTAAAGCTTTGCAAGAGTCAGGATGCTCTTCAAATGAAGATGGTTTGATTAGCATACACTCGGCACTACACTAGCACATTAAGGTTGAGGTTGAATGGAGGGTTTCAGCCCTTTCCTAAGCTTTGTTAGCAAAACCTGTACAAGAAATGCATTGTCAAAATCAGAATTGCTATATCTCCTTGAAGTTCAGTACTTCAAGAATAAAGTCATGCATTAGGAAAAATCTTAACTATATATTAGTAACAGTATTTTTCTTTTTGTCAAGCTACAGAAATTTGCATGTTTGAATTTTGAGAACAGCATTACTATCTAGCCAAATGCTAAAAATACCGGTCCACTTTAGGACTGAGACGATCAGTTGATTAATCAAGTAGTCCAACAGCAGAACATTAAGTAAGAACTATTTTGATAATTCCATATTCGGAAGAACAGTGATGAAGAAAACAAAAATGCAACTGTGATGACTGCAATAGCAGCCACACAGTAGGTCAAGTTACTGCAGCATGATAGGTATGTATTGGTTTAAGTTTGCATAAATAACCACACCACTCAAACACCATTATTTTTGCTATTAATAGGAAACAGGTTTCTACCATATGTATTGTTTGATATACTTTACAATGTTAATTTTGTTTCTTACTGGTGCTGAGGGGATCTGCTGGCGTCACCTGGTCACACACAGCCCAAAGGAGGTGAACCAGGGAGAGGCCATCTTAAATATCA
>JAVQJL010023520.1:0-16456 GCA_036024295.1 Nannoperca obscura | reverse complement strand
TTAGTAGTCTAAATAAAGGCACAAAGAGCAGGAAGGGGAAAAACATGGTGCATAATTCGATATAACATTAATCTGCTGACCACAGACAACTCCTTATTACAAGTGTTTACTACGAGGCGAGGACAATCTGAACGTGCTGCTGTCAGGCTGTGTTGCCTTCAATCGCTGCTGTGTTGCTATCTGAGGACGCTGCTCTGAACTTACCCATGGAGAGGGGAGGCTCAGCAGCTGGACGTGCCGCGAGATTTCAGCTTGAGCTTGCCAAAGAGTGCGAGAGCGCGGGTGCGTGTGATTAAGTGATTGATTAAGCGAGTGTGTGTAGGTGGGAAAGGTGGGGGTGCATGTGAGTCAGAGAGCACAATTATGTGTCAAAGTGAGGGCGCACGTGTGTGTATGTGTGTGTGTGTGTGTGTGTGAACTAGTGAGAGAGACCGATTAGCCCAAATGACAACGTTTGGAAGTGAGTGTGTCCAACAGTACGTGAATGGGAGAGATTCGGCCTGCACTCCGCTGCCAGGAAGAAGCTCAGGGCGTCTTTATCCTGACGAGCCAGGATGCGCTGACTACAGCAAATCCTGTTAAGAACCATCCCACAATCCCTCACAAACACCAACATACACACAAACGCAATCTACAATCCCTCGCTCTCTCTGTCACAAACACACATTCACAGATCATTTGTACCCGGCCTGCCTTGTACTATTCTAATTAAACTCCCACACACAGCCGCTGACGCTTAGAAGCAAAAAAAGAAGCAGTTTATTATCATAAGACTTTTTTTTCCACATTTTTAGTTCACATTAAATAAAGCAAAGAGTTGGTAGAACATGGAGAGGCTCAGAGCTCAGACAGACAAAAATTCACAAGTGTGAATCAGATGTCAGCTCCTGATCAGCATGATGAAGTCGAGTCCGCCCAAGTGAGCAAATTGAGGGCCAGTTCTAAAATTTATATCTACAAATAGTTGAGTGTGTTCAGTGTAAGAGATGCTAACAATACTATTTCCGCCAATGCGAACCTAGTGTTCAGAGTTTGTTCAACTTGCGAACTTTCTAAGAACCGGTTTGCTTTTTCACGGGCTAGAGTCACGCCATCGCATGACTATACGTCTCCGCTTTCCCGGCAACGCTTATAGTAAACATGCCAAAACAAGGAACAGACTGATGTAATGTTATGGTGCTTTACAACAAAGAGATGTTAGACCACTCTAACATCCGGGAACACCAGTATTTACTCACAACAGTGGAATTTCGGAGCGAAATTAAATCAATCAATCAATCAGTGGATTTATGTCAACCTTGGTGACACAAATTTCAGTGTTTAGCCAACTGCAAACCAGAAGGTTCCCAATAAAATAAGTAGAGCATTAGCGTTTTTGCTAACACTGGCACATTTACAGTGATGTTGAGCAATGTGCATTGTCCCTGAAAATAAATACATACATAAGAATAAAACCGACAGTAGAGCTTTCCTCTTCATATCCATTTTGCCAGAAACAAAACTAGCCACCACCAACAACAGTAGCCGTTGCATGGCCCACAAGCAGTCAGACAGCACATTTGTCAGTCTATACAAAAATAAAATCCAACCAAAAGACAAAGTTAAGCTGACTCCTCTGCTATTTTTGCTGACTGAAGGTCTGCCTCTTTTTCTTATGCTGTTTTCAGGAAGCATAGACTAGTCAGTACGGTCGCCACCAAGCTCCCAGTACCACCGAGTTCACGCTTCCCCTTTTTAGTATGACCGGACACAGAGAAACTGGATCCCGTCATTTTGCATTTATCCAAGTCTCTATGGTTCGGTAAATGTAACGCACTGGGTTACATTACATTACATTTAGGCATTTAGCAGACGCTTTTATCCGGGTTGCATATGATCTCTGTGTTTAAAGCCCAAGGCATAAAACTCACTTGCCAAATCTTTATCTAATCAAATGGTGACCTGGTGTTCATGCTCTTCCTTTTCACGGGCATCAGGGTTTTATTTTTCTGTTTAAAAGCCACACGCGTGGCCTTGAAAGAGGACCAGCTGGGCTCAAGGTGAATGCTACTGAAAAAGGGAAGAGATTTCAACTGGAAAGGAGGAATCCTGCGCCTCGCCCCCGTGTGCTGTATAGCTTCGAGCCAAATGGTGGTAAACAGTGTGCTTATTGGCTGGTTGTGTTACGTGACCTGGTCACGACAATCACACACTATTGCCTTTTTGCTAATCATTTGCAATCTCCTGGCTCCTCAGTAAAACACGCCATCAGACTGACAGAGCACTACACGGAGACAGCGTGGTGGTCAGTGGCTGGTTACAAGGGGCAGGGGTACGAAACTAAATCTGAATCCAGCATGACTCAACAATCAAAAGGCCACAAATAGAATGAAAGAAAACAGTGACTCTGGTTACTAATAAAATCTAAAAAAGGACACTGAGGAAGTGACGTGTGCAGCCTACTGACCTCTTAGTGTTGTAGGTCGTGTCCTGGGGCGTCTCTTCCAACAGCGTGACGTAGACCAGAACACAGGTCAGAATGAACAGCACTGTCACAGTATGGGCTCGCCTGCAGAGAAAGAGGGACAGTCAGAGGGATCCTAGCAACATGTGAAGCGGAGTACAATTCAATTTAAGCCACCAGAGGAGAAGAGAAACCAAATCTATAAAGCTAATCGATGCTATCTGATGCCAATAATGCACATTCATCTGAGTTGAACAAAGCATTCAGACATCCTGTGCTTGTGACTGAAAAATCTGTGTCTTTAATGATCAGAAGTAAATACAGTGAAGGAAGTGGAGACGAGATGAAACTGATTTCTGTTGACAGACCAGGTTACTTCAGCTGGAAACAGTTACAAAGAGGGTGCGCAAAATACAACATGTACTACAAACAATGAGGTGTGGATTTTATACCATATGTATGAGTCAGATCTACATCTTTCACTTAAAATAAAGGAACAGAAGTCAAAAATAGCTTCCGTACCAATTGTCTGGTGACCTGCATGACTGCGGGTGCTGGGAATCTTAAATTAAAAACGTTTGTATACTTTGGTAGACAAGTTGAACTTGAGTTTGAAGGCCAGGATGATATTGGCCATAGGCTCATGTCTCCCACATCAGCCAAGAGCAGGGAACAAACCTTGGCCTCTGTCAACAGTAATACACTATGGTTCAGATACACATCCGTGCTCTCTGTGGGATTTATCTCAACTCAGTGGTGCAAAGTTGTACGTGTTCACTTACTGATATGAGTCACAAGAACAAACAGTACGCCAATGCAATGGATCATGCCAGGAATTTTCAATTAGAAAAAGGGAAAAGGATTAAGCTCTTGAATTGTCTTTGGGAAATTCCAAGATAATTAATAGGGAGAGAAAGAGCGCAGGTGGGAACAGTGGCAAAGCCAGTTCAAGGTTTAATACTGCTGTGTGTGTACTTGGGATGCTCTGATTGATCAGTAGGCACATTTTTCCCCCCCCGGCATGTCCCAAAGCCAATCCACGTGATCAGATCTATTGCCGATCCCGTGTTTGTTGGCTCGGGTTACCCCCGGCTGTCAAAAACACTCCACTGAGCTCAGTAAAAACACTGACACCAAACCGCATTGTGAGCGCATGACCTGCACGTGAACTGCGTGGCTCACAAGTAAATAAACAGCAGCCAGCAGTTTTGATTAACCCAATGATATGATGACAATGTGCACCACGGAGCACCGTGAGCAGTGCCTCTGCAGGTAAAGCAAATTACAACAAAGCAATTTCGCTTTGAAAATTTCAGCAACATGTCGCAGGTGCACAACCCCTCGAAACTGTTGCAGAACTTCAGTGTCTTGTTCCACCTGTCGAGCACCAGACGGACAAAGTTACAGAGTGGCAGATATTTTTTAAGTTCTGATATTTGAGAGTTCACAAAATGTAATATTATAATAATATATACGATTTTTCCCCCCGATTTGAAGCTTTAATATGGTATTTGATATGTTAAGTGCTCTCTGGTGGACAAACTAGAGAGCACTATACACAGCTCATCCAACTAACAAAGCAATGCATTAACATAAAACCAATGTCCCTGAGCGTGCTCAGTGACGTTTGCCTGACAGCTATTTTCCAGAGGCAGACAATGCAGTCACGGAGTTGTTTCAGAACAAATACACTTTTAAAGATTACTGCCATTAAGGAAAACGTCAAACGTGAAGAAGTGGCGTGGCTCTCTTATGTTTTCAAATTGTTTTAGGACAAATTGTTTTTCTGTAATGAGGCCGCTGCTGTCATCTGTCAAACTAAAGAACGTCACTCCCTCTGCCAGCCCTTGGGCTCAGAGTCTGAGTCACGCAGACGACACGCCAGGTTGTCAGTAGAGTTTTGTCCCTGGCTGTTCCACCTTCTTATCCAACCTGTTCGGCAGGAGACGCAGAGGAGGGCCTGGCATCTCCTCCGCCTGACAACCACACAACACCGCCGGGACTGAAGAGACGCAGCGGAAATACCATGAGAGGCGAGCAAAAGGCAAAAATTCATCACCAAGACTGAGCCTGAGAATCCATACAAGACAAGCTGGTTGAATACAGTCCAATGACCAATCAGAGTGCAGCCTAATGTTGTCCTGAAGCGGACTGTAGGGTTAAAATAGGCTTGACAAATACAGTTTGTGAGTTTACTGAGCTACAAAAAAGTATCATGTTAACTGGCTTTGTGACACACTAATCAACTTGATTTTATTTCAAGTGATGTTACTACACTAAGTCAAAATGCATTCTCAGAAGTCTCTTACAGAAATGTGTGGGCAGCGAGGCTATTTAGGGAAAAAATCTAAGTGGTGTGCCGGCACAAAATGTTGCTTCATCAGGCCGAGTTCTATAAAAAGTCTACCCAAGCTATTCCTCGTGTCATGGAAGAAAAACACTTCCCAAACCCCAATGTGTACTAATAAGGCAGGTCGCATGCCTCATTTCTCGTCGTGGTTACCATCCTTAACAACCAGAGGAGGCTGCCACCGTCAACGGAATATCTCTGTAACCCTTGGGAGACTTCCACATCACTGCCAATGTGCTTCAGTACTGACTCCATGATCAGAAATCCACCAGAGGCAACCAACCTTTTCACTGTCACTTCACGTTGCTTAATACACTTTTTCGCTGTTACCACGAGTCAGCTCTTAAAACTTGTCCATCGAGGTTTAATTTGAGGTAGTGGTTGGTGCATTTTTGCTGAATGTACATTTTTGTTGACAGGAAGGACTAAGACGCAACATGTTTTCAGTGACAAGTATTTTGACCCTTTTTTCATCTCGTTTTCAATGTGTTTATACATGCAGTATTAGTCCATAATTAAGTTAACCACGGGCTAAACAGCTACAAAGCCACTCTTCTTTGTCCGGTCTCCATTATAACAGACTGGGAGTGCCAACCAACCATTGTGAGGCCAAATTCCTTTACAGCAAATCACATAAATCACAAGCGGCAGGTCATTTTGTGACTAAACTAAGCTAGCCTCATTCAAGATCATTATAATACTATATGTTCGTAGTGCATCTCGTTATTTAGCTACACACTCAGTTGCTTGTTTATTATGTACACCGAGCTGGAGTGAAAGCAGTCTAATACAACAACCCTGCATTAAGCCGTACCTATATGAGGGTTATAATGTTTTATAGACGTTTGGATTCCACGTTATGATCATTTTGGACACTGTAGAATTATACCGCATAAACTGAGCAGTATTTCTAGTATTTAAGTCTGCCCTAATTGACATAAATGGCATGGGCATATATAAGACACCCCTCTATATACTGCAGGATGCAGGTCTGCGTTAATAACTCCAATAGATAAAAGTATCCAAGCATCTTAGCTCATGTAAAATCCTCCAGTATAAGAATAACTGGAAGCCTGGATGTCAAGGTGATGTAACACAGTAATGAGAAATTCTCATTAAGGTTTCTCTCTGGGAATACCAGCCACCTCTGCTGCCAAAGATATTGGAGAGCTCTGCAGATTCTTACCGCCCCTTGCTTCACAGACAAAGCACAGCTTTACACACAAAGCAGAGGTGAGACCCACATTACTGAGGCTTAAGTATTCCTGGAGCAACAGGTTGAAGGGCCACGGTAGCGATACATTAAATAAGCCTTTGTCTTATGTCACTTTCGCAGACTGGACTCATGCCCCCTCACATGACAACACCTGCATTCTGCACGTCAACAGGGTCTGTCCGTGTGGGCGCATTTGTCCTGGAGGGTGCATACAGAACTCACTCCTCCGGTGTGCTGCATGGACAGAATATCTGTCTTGACTTCAAGTCTGTGATGGCTCTGTTTCTGCTGAAGCTGCAGGATGGGATATTATTGGCTCGTCAACAACAAGCCCAGAGCTGGGATGTGCAGTGTAAGCATCCTACGACTGCCCGGCAAACACTAGCGGAACACCTTGAAAACTGACACCTTCTAGAGTAAGCCTCTGTGATTTCCTTCCCATCGTGTTGCATTTGAACAACCTCTGAAAAACACATTTCAGCTTGACCTCAGACGTGCCAAGATTTGGAATAAGGTCACGGCATGTGTTGTGATTATGGAGGTCACGTGGGCCTGTCTTTCAGTTCACCTTGAAACCTGTAACACGCCCTGTTGTCAGCAAACACGTGGCCTTTTCTGCATGAAGTGTTTTCGTGTAATTACTGATCAACACAACACCATCACTTCAGATGCTGCTGCGTTCGGTATTTGACATTTCTATTGTTGACATTGTTGTCTGACATTGTCAGAACGCACTTACCAGAAAAAGGTGTTGGTCCCGTCGTCATAGACTTCGCACTCCGTGTTTCTCCGGTGCAGGATTTCCCTGGAGGCCTGCTTGATCACATTGGCTTTGATCTGTGTGCTCGGATCCGGACAGCCCGGCTCCACCGAGCCGTTGTTGACCTGGTCGGCGGACACGGACGTGGCGCACTTGGCGGTGGCGTCGATCGCGGCCACGCTGCTTTTCTTCGACTCGGGCTTGGTCATGGCTTCACCGACTAACCGCCCACGGTGCCTGAAGAGGATCCTGCGAGGTTTGGTTTAGCCCCGTACTCTCATCCGCGTCAACCCCACCCAAGTGGCTGTGCGCATCCTGGGGTGGTCGAGGGGAAATAAACGTTACTAATGCAACAGCGGGGAGGAGAGAATAACCGGAAAATCCCGTCCTGCTGTTGTTTCAGCAGCAGGCTCCTGGGCAGCACCACCCGGCACGACAGAGTCCCGTATAGACATGTATAGTTACATGAGATGTGTGGCCATGACTTTTTCCTCTGACACCGCTTACTTATATCAAAATATTTCGACAAAAAGGACAAGACTGTCATGTGTCAGGCAGCAATGGCGACCACTTTCTGACAGTTACGGGTATTTAATTGACGGCTCTCAGGTGGTAAACAAATCACAGTAGCTGCACTGCGACGAGTCCTTGATGTCGAACAGCTTGGCGTTAAGTTAGCTATTGGTAGCAGGCTATTTTTTGACTATTTGACCTTGCTAACAAGGATAAGTTAAGCTTGTTAACAACTAACCGACGTAAAACCACAATTACTCGAGACAGTGTTTTACCATTTTATGTGTTAGTCTTTACGTTAGCTATTCGGGATGAGGTTTCCGTTAAAATGAAGCTAACATTACTTACCAGTTTAATTTTCTAGGATTCCTGACTGGAGTCAGGATGAGTTCAGGAGCAGCTAGAGCTACATCAGTACGGGCGCTTCAAGTCCGTTGTCTTAGCAGATAGAAATTCAATTTAGCTGTAAACTGTGTAACACTCCGCCTGGAGACTGCCTCTACTGTGGAAACAAAAGACAAACCCCTAAACACTGCAAGCTACACTCCAGACACACGCATCACATGGGCCCGGAGTCTGCGGGGTGTCACAGTATCAGCCGAATCCGGTCGATTCCCTTCACAATAAAAGACACTCCTATCGGCACACGTACAGATGTTTTTATTTTGAAATCACAATCTTTAAATCGGAAGTCTTTCTTCTGCTACTTTACGCAAATTTGTGACGTAGTCAGCATGACCTATCTGGCGGGTTGAGTCGAGGATCATGCGTTTATACGCTTTGTTTGTAACAGTTGATGAGTTAATGTTAAAGTTTTGAAATCCCACAGTAACAGTAGGTCACACACAAGTAACCCCAACACAATGCGGCGTTGAAATGGCTAAACTGCAAAAAAAAAAAATGCTATCAAAGAACCGTCTCCTTACAACATGTTTTGGGTCATTTGTATGTCGTCACTTCCGTTCAGCCTCAGACGTCATTAGCCACGATAAAAAAAGATATGGGCAAAAATAAAACAAAGAATAAGAAAGAACATTTCTCCAGTAAACTCTGACTATAACAAACATGAAAAACATCGACATTTAAGGATTTGCTCAATAATAAAAACAACTTTATTTACAAAAGAATTAGAAGTTCTAACCAATGGATTTATTAATGATTATTAAATAATTACTACACTTTATGGACCAGCAGTTAGTAATCACGTTGTCCATTGAAATTGGCTTTCTGATTAATTGAAGAGCTAAAAGCAAGTGTTATGCTTGTGACCAGTTAATTTTTACAACCTGGACCTACTGATCTATAAAGTATGAAATTATATATAGACCATTAACAAACCTATTAGTTAGTTAAATATTATTACACTCTTTACAAGTGTATCTTTTCTTTCTTTAAAATTCATGTTTATACCATCGTAAAACTGTTATTACATAATTTATTTGCCTAAAAAAATCTTCAAATTCAAAGATGTGTTTTGAATATAAGATGCAGAAGATCTGGTCTCTGTCAGCCAGCGTGGTGTAAACTCACCCAACGGGTCAACAGCTTGATGTGACCACAGATGGAACAATCTGTGAACCGCAAGGTATACAGTCGCCTTCTGTTCTACAGTTCAACATCTGTGAGAGAAGCTTTTAAGAGCTTTCCAAGCAGTCACGCCATTTATAACCTTTGCTTAGGCTGCATCACAGAGTCCGGCGTGTCAAAGATCAATTCAGAAGAGCCTCCTCTGGACTTCAGTTTTTTTTCAGCTGGGAAAATCCCTCAGCTGACAACACATGGCAAAACCACCCTTATCTCTCTCTCTCTCTCTCTCTTGTGCAACCAGAGCTGCGGTCTCCAGGCCAGAGGTGAAGGGGAAAAAGCTCCTCTGTACTTAAGTATTTATATTTCGTAAGACTTTATACTTTTACTGAACTGCATCTCAGAGGAAATTGTTGTACTTTTTACTTAATACATCCATATTTTTACACTCTTTTCAAGTGATTTTTATATATTTACAATACAATCTTCTAATTTGGAGTTTTCTTTGCACATTGCTCCATGATTATCTGACCCTTTAAGTTGATTTTGTGAAAAAGTAAATGAAGATCAAGTGTGTGTGTGTGTGTGTATGTGTGTGTGTGTGTGTGTGGCACGTGCGCATGTGAAATGATAAAATCCACAGCCAAAGGCGACATTCCTGCAGGCTGGATGAGGCCCACTGAGAACCTTAACAGCCACTGAAGGTCATAAACTGCAAGGACAGAGGTTTTTGTTATTGTTAGGGTAATTGAATGGCAGGAGTAGCCCAAGGCTTTAAGTATTTGTCTAAACTATAATATAATGTTTGACTGCATGGCGTTGAAAACAATTACCATTCAAATGGATGCTGCTGCTCTTTAAGACGTGTATTGTTTCTAAACAAAGAATTTTCTTTTACTATATTGACAATCTCACTGATTCAGAGCATACATAACATGTAGCTCTTTCAATCCCATAATTACAAAGAAAAAAAGAAAAAAAACTACAAAGCTTTCAGCAATACAAATCGCTCCTTTAAAATGCAGCTAAAAATAATGGAGAGGCAGAGTTCAAATCTAGTTAAAGGGACGGCAAGACGAAAGCACAAAGTCTTCTCTTCAAAGTAAAAGCACAAGTTACACGCAAGCAGTTCATAGCTGCCTTTCCATCAGTGCTTTTAATTTAGGTCTTTGCTTCTGCAACGTTATTGTGGAAACATTTCAAGAGCTATTTTTGACATCTGAACAACCAATTCTGTAAAACTGTTCTTAAAGTGTTGGACGCGGGTCGCTGCATTTCAGAGATGTTGGCTGAAACATCACCATGTTGGTTGTTGGATGATTGATTTATAACTGTTGGAAAATGAGTTAGCCAGTGAATAACAGTGCTTTTAAATTGTTTGCTAGAAAGAATAGTAGAACAGAATTAATTAATTAATTAAGTGTTTTTTCTTGATTGATGACGATTTGTTGTGGTTATTTCATATTGTTTTTGGTGATATAGCAATAGTTTTTGAAAGCGATTCGTTTCTATTTTTATTGAGAAAAAATAACTATAGTAAATAAAATCAATACATTCTGACTAGAGCATGATTTAATGAAAGTAGATACACAGAAATGTAGCTGCAAGGGTTTAGTAAAATAAACTCAAAAAACATTTACTGAAGTCTAAATCAGTATGCTATCAGATCTGTATGTGATGGAAATCATGAAGCTGGAGTGAAGAACCTTCAGGAGACCTGGACATCTTGCGTAGAAGCATATTCTGAAGCTCCAGGAGAATCAAGATCAGCAGTACAATGGAACATTGTGTATTGCTGCCCAGTGCTGAAGGTTACTTTCTGCTGAGGAGCACTGAACCCTGTGCTAGACATCGAGATTCACTGCATGTCCTAATAAGGTGATTCCTCATCCTGCTAAAGATGTGTGAATATTCTTTTAGGTGTTGGATCCTAAACAAGAAACTATGCTTCCGAAAGTCACGTTGAATGTCACTTCCAGTCATGTTTGGTGCATATCTCAGAGACAAAGAGGCGACAGCGTATCAGTGTGGAGTCTGGGGCATAACGCCATCTATCTCCAACAACCTTGGTCTCCGGGAGCCAGCCTTGCCTTATGAGGACAGCTGCACCCTGTTCAGTCATCCTTGGAGACAGAGAGCTGAACTGTTGCTCTGACGAGACAGTACATGATGTAATGCTTTTAGATTTGCAGATGACCCGAACGTGACCTGAGGAGCCTCTGTGTCCTATTACCTTTTAGCCTAAAAAGAAAGAGAATTCACACCGCACACTTTATTAAATGACATACGCACTGAAACAACTTTGGTTAGACATTGCTTTCACCAGACATGCATGCGGGGTTATTAAAAAAATATCAGAAATGTCACCATCAGATAGTGTGTGTTTTCTATAATTAACTTTAGCTTAGAGTGTAAATTCACAAGTTTTCTTTCTGTTCTGCTCTCTCTTCTGCACAACTGACGTTTCATTCCACAGCGAGACACTCTGAAACAATCACGTGTTTGCTTAATTTCAAAGTGTTAAAAGATAAAAGGTCTGATGAACTTACAGATATGCGTACCTAATTTGGCAGAGTGGCTCATTAGGTAGAAAACAGTGGGCTAATTAACCCAGGATATCACTCTAGCCAGGTGTGTCACACAATGGCCAACTTCAAGCTTAAAGGCAGCACGCCGAGCAAACTGTTTTATAGCTGTCTCATGTCATCAAGTGACCATGTATCCTCCTGCTGAAGGGCCCTGTGGTCATGCCTGCAGCCCCTCTTTAACATCAAAAGGATGAGTTCGCTCAGGTGAGTGGTCTAAGTGGGGGTTGGGGTGGATGCATAGCAATGCCCTCGAAATGGCCATTAAGTTAATTCTCTTTACAGGTAAAAAGACAAAAACATCCACATCCAAGCACGGCAGCAACCCTAAAAGAGAACACAAAAGATTCCTCTTGAACTATATGATATCTATTTATTTTATTTTTTTTGTAGACGCTAACAATGTGCATATTTATAGGTTTTTGTGTGAAGACAGCGCTTCAACAGAAAGGTTCATTTGAATTTAACTGAACTTTACAGACAAGCTTTTTGTCGGGTTGAGGTCTTGCAGTGATTTAGTGGATCTTAATAGCAGCAGCACATCCAGAGGTTCTCGGACATCACCTTTAAATACACGCTGTCCCAACCTGTTTTTGTTCTTTGTCTGCTATCGATAAAAGAGCCTGGGCCTTTTTAACAGCATTTTTCCCATTGGTATATTATCCCATTTCATTGGTTGATAATATCCGTTTGAAAGTACGCCTGAGGAGCAGGAGTCTTTCTCCAACTCCTCAAAGTAAATCTGGGACCAGTCTGAAACTGAATAATAAGATGTCACAAGTAAGATCAAGATGTAGGATGTTTTATATCAGAACAAAAGCAGAGGTATCATCAAGGCTGATGAACTGAGGGTCTGTTAATCATCATGGTCTGTAATCCACTCAATAGCATAATGTTTATTCACTTGATTGATTACAAAGGGATATTAATGAAGGAGCAACCAATTCCTTATTGGAAACAATTGGCTTTCTCTGCATACATAGGCCTATACTGCTTTAAATTAGGCTTACAAACAAGGTCAATTTTTAGTAAGTACCTTTCACCACTAGAGGGAACCAACAAACAACACATAGAGAGTTCGGCCTGTCTTTTGTTTCATGCTTCAGATCAGGGCCAAAATGACAGTGATCATCAGGTTTGTGTGCCATTACTCACAGCTCGTTTTTCTGAGACTTCCAGATTGATCTCGTCAATGTTGTCATTAAAAGAGCTGCAACAATCAAGAGAAATGATTTAAATTTACATGAAAAACATCAGATGAGATGAAAAAGGAATAATGTTACCCCATAAGTTTTAGTCATTTGTAGTCATCTGTCACAAAAACCAGATAGCCTTTGTCGTGTCAGTCCTCAGCCATTATTTTGATGCAGGGAATGTGTTTATTTGTTTGGAAATCAGGAATACTTTTCCAATATTCATCATTGATCGCTTATGAGATTAGTCATTGTGTGTGTGTCCAGGTGATGCACACCACCTGATGATATTATATGCATGTCTAAGCAGATCACGTCACTTTCCGAGAGCACCTGACATTCGGCAGGAAAAGGCGACTCATTCAGGCAGGATGCTCCTTGCAGTCCTGATACGCCTCCCCAGGTGGTCTCGCACTTTCATTTATGCCACTCTGTCAAGGCTTGCATGTCAAATATGTGCTTTATCGACCTGGGTGACTCTCCTGTGACTTCATGGTGTCACAGTGTAGTATTGAGCTGTGACCTGCGCATTCATCCTCAGGATAAAGGTATAAATGTATGAAGCTCTTGAATAAAGGCAGCTTACAACTAAAAACTTGTTGAGGCCAACTCATAATGAATCACTCCATTTGCACATTAAAATATAAGGTAGGATAAGATGCAATAAAACTGTATTAATCAAGAGAATGGACATTTAGCATTACTGCAGCACAAGAGAGGAGGTAACAGCTGTAGGAAAAAAATGCATACAGATAACAAATACATCAAAGTTATACAGATATATGTTCCAGGTCGGACTCAATATATAGCCTTTCTACCAGACACATTTCCGCAGTATGGGCTGATGTGAAACGTTTAACAATGTGGGAAATATGAGTTTATGTGCTAATGTCCATTTACACAAATGTGTGTACTGCAGTAGCAGCTGTAAACCACTAGAGGGTCGCTGTGTGCCTTTTCTCCACTCACTGCAGAGGCGTTGTCTGCCTCTCCCGACCGTTTGGATCCGCGGTCGGCACACCGGGAGCTCTGCAGGCACCGTGCACTCAAAATCAACAAGGTTCTGATATTAAGCAAAGTGTTGGTAAGTTAGCCTGCAGTGAAGTGAATGTAGGCTACATACTAAATAATGATGCAGTGGTGAAAGTCTGACTGCATCGTGGCTGCAGTGATTTATACGTCCGTGCATAACCTTACCATACTGCAACTTAACACCTTTGTTAATCAAGCGTGAAAGAGATACTTAGAGTGGAGGGAATATAATCCTTTTAACTGCAGTCATTTTATTTGTTTTTCAGTGTTGAAGAGTGTGTGTGTGTGTGGGGGGGGGGTTGTAATTGACAATGGAACTGGATTAGAAAAGCCTAATCTCTTCACAACATAAAAGGTTGAAAAGGGTTAGAGAAAGGGGGAAAAAACACTTTTCATTTTAAGAACAATTCTGCTGAAAATGTGTTTTGCTTGAAACCTGCACCGCTGAGCTTAAAACAATGCGTTGCCTACTCGTGGCCCCGTTTTCCCGTACTGTTGTTTACTTTGCGCGTGTGCGTAAAACCAAAGCAACTCTCTGAGTGCAAAATCCCTGCAGACTGCTGAGTGATGATACGTCGTGACCCGAGGAGCTCGGAGGGTGGTGTTGTTGTGGTGGTGGTGAGAAAGTAGAGGTGGGAGTGTGCTGGGACTGGAGGGTACATGTAGCCTACTGTACGTGTGTGTGGTAACGTTAAGGGGTCAAACATCGGACACAGAATTTAACGATTTAACAAGATTACGCGGCCTTCATAAATTGCCATTTGGTGCTTTTTTATGTAACATTAAACGAGCGATCCCCTATTAGCCCATTATCGGACGCAGAACATAGCTGTAATTATAAGAAGGAAGGAGAAGAAAGTGGCGTCCGATAATAGACGCAGAGCTGCTTGTGGAAGTATCCAAACGCTTGCTGAAAGTGCAGGTCCAACACTTGACAGCGGGGAAGTCCGCTGGAGAAAAACCCAAACGCTGCGCTTTGCTCGGCGCACAGCCAACACGGCACCAGGGGCCGATGGGAAATAAGGGTGGGGGTGGTGCGTGTTTCTGGAGAGGGTCGGACTTAAGGCAGCCAATGAGAAAGTGGTCTGAGGTGGCCGCTATGACGGACGAGTAGTTGGGAGGTTATATACGGCACTATCTCACTACGTAGGTACATTTAAACTGAACTGTGTGGTGGAGAGAGACGCACACACACACACATACACACACACACTCTCACACACACTTGAGGCACAACAACAATAACACCTGATAATCTCTCAGCCACGTCGGGCATTTTTACATTTTTTGTTGGGAAGATTTTGGAGATGTCCAACGTCCAGTTATCGAGCACCGCGCTGGAGAGGCTGGCGGCCAGGAGGACCTTCCCTCTCCACAGACGCACGAGCGTCTGCCGCAGCCTCTTCGGACCTGTGGATCACGACGAACTGAGCCGGGATGTGAAAACCAAGCTGCGGGAGATTTGCGAGCGGGACCAGCAGAGGTGGAACTTTAATTTCGAGGCCAACACCCCGCTGGATGGGGATTACAAATGGGAAGAGGTGCCCGTGGATAACGCCCCGGTGTTTTATCAGGACTCTGTACAGAACGACAGGACCAGGGTGCCAGCGACGCCCGTGAAGCAGACGCCGTCACCGGACTCCGCTCTCCCGGAGACCCCTCGTATGGATGTACTGGAGCGCTTGGTCTCACCCGAGAGCAGCAGCAGCAGCAGCAGCAGCACTCCCTCTCCGGTGGAGGTCAACCAGGAGAACCGCACAGACAAGCTCAACTCAGGGAAGCCGACTCACAGAGTCCCGTGTGTCAGGCGCAAGAGGACGGTCACCACCGACAACAACAACACACACATCACAGGTAAATAAACACAAGACACTCTGAATCGCATGTGCGGGTTGATTGTGCGCTCCTGGCTCCGGGGCTGCGCCCTGTCCTGCCCGTCGCTCTCTGTCGTGCGCAAGTGGATGGAGTAAGTGTCCTAACAGTTTGTTTTTTTTCTTCGTTCCCACAGACTTTTTCGTGAAACGAAGGAGGGCTGCTGATAGAAAACCTAACGACACGAGCGCCTGCCATCACTCCAAGTCTCCAATCGCGGTGGAACAAATTCCGCGGAAGAGGATCCGTTGAAGGTACGAAGATATCTCGTGTTTTCTGGACCGCTGAAGCCGCATCAAACCGTTAAATCACGTCTAACGTGGCCGGTCTAACGTGACACCTCAAATGATCAAACCTGTTAATTATTAAGAGTTTTAGAGTGTTAAGCCTGCTTGCTGCATTATTAGGACCTACTTTTCTATTATTATTAGTGATGTTCTGTTTTTCCTGCATTAATTGTAAAAGGATTGCGTTAGCCGGAGAGCGCAGGCAGTCTCATCTGTGAAGGGGGAGGGTGGAGGGTGTGTGTGGGGGGGGGGGGGGTGGAGATGGTGCCGTTGGTGAAATCGCAGTAGTAGTAGTTTAGCGGCTGTAGTAACGCTAGCGGTTGGGGGAGGGGTGTGTGCGTCACGATGTGGCGGGAAAAGTACGTAGGTTAAAGGGTGACGCCCGCAGCTGAAGTTACGTCTCCCGTTTCCTCCGAGAGCTCGCTCGGGTCTTTCTTCGGAACAGACCGCTAGCTGCTCAAACTCACCGTGTTTTATTTCTTCTTCTTTTTCAGGGTGTTTTTTCTTTCTTCTTCTTTTTTTTTTTTTTGCACTATTCGCCTGCGCATATTTTTTTGGAGGATCACGGGAAGGATGTGTCTCTCCCCTGCTACGTCAACGCCGGAGAAGATGGTGGGCTGGACGGGGGGGGGGGGGGGGGGGGGGCCCGGGGGCCCGGGGGGCGGGCCCCCCCCCCCCCCC